>JASKMD010000013.1:5129431-5358695 GCA_030144725.1 Haematococcus lacustris
GGCAAAAACGCTACACTGCAGAGGTCCACGCTGCTGAGCACTGATGTGCATTACAGGAACGCGTTTGTGGAGGGGAGTGTGGGGGCCAAGCATGCCACTGACGGCATGGTGCTGCCGGGTGCCGCTGGAGCCGTGACGCCCCGCGCCCGCAAGGTTTGACGCGCAACACATTGCTCCCGCACAGCTCTCAGTGACCGGTTTTGTTCACATGTATCCTCAGCAACCTGTTATTGTCCTGGATTCACTAGGCTTTACTAGTCAATGCTCTGACTGCTGCTCAAGGCACACAGGCTGATCAGGGTAATGCACGGCAGTTAACGGTGCACTACTTGGTTTAGCAGTCAGCAAACGTGTGAGAGGGGATGGGAGTGTGTACAACACGAGGTGTACTATTAGACTAATGTCACCTGTTAAACCTGCTAAATGTTTCAGCATGTAGTTCAAAGTTTGCATATTTATAAATGTGTGTGTCACTTAGCAAGTGTGGTGCATTGATATGCATAGCAATGCCCATGATGAGTATCACATGCCGTGTCCCATTGACATGAGGTAATTGAAGAAATGATGTAACGATGTACGGTTTACACTGTTCTTAACAAGGCATTACAACAACGGAGTATTGTCGTTGATAAGGTATAAGTGCCAAGCTCGCCATCTCATTTGCACGGAGTAGAAAGGAAGCCTTCAAGTAGGAAAAGAAGCCAGAGTAACCGGAGTCTCACCTCAGCTCCTTTCCTACTTGCAGTCCAGCAGCTGGCTGTCGAGATGATGCTAAACATGCAAGTAGGTGACGATGACGTGCCAACACTGTTCAATAGGATGAGTTCAGTAATGGTGCAGGCTGTACGCAGGTGTAGCCGGTTAGGGTCAATTCCATAGGAAGTTGCTGCTAGCGGTTGGGGCATCCTTGACTGAATTGCAATAGAACTATCAGATACTGTGTTTGACAGTCACCCTGCCGTTTTCAGTCGTCAGTTGCTACATGCCTCTGATGGGGGCCACAATGAAGGCTGATACAGCGTGGATGCATACAACGGTTAGGCACCGATGACCTGGGCTACATTGGAAGTCAAGCTGGGCATGGGGTAACAAAGGTAGGGGTGCATGGGGACTGACCTGCGGAACGACATGGACGACGTGAACAAGAAAAATAGATTGGAGCTTGAGGGTATCGACCCCCCTACCTCCCGCATGCTAAGGGGGCGCTCTACCATGTGAGCTAAAGCCCCCTCAACTGTTCGTGCAACACTACTTGCGTGTAAGCACTAACAGTAATATGCGAATTTGCTCTCAGCCGCATGTACGAATATTGATCTATACCTTTTAAGCCCCATGTGACCATGTTCTAAAGCTGTGCGGTATGTGCAGTACTGGCGTAAGCGCCACAATATGCGTCCCGGGCTTGTCCTGTCCTGCACAACGCCGACATTAACCTTGTTAGAAGAGCCGGGGCGGGGAGACTAACATGTTCTCAGGTTGCACATGCGCTTGCGTCAAGAGCCCCATGGTTGCGTGGGTTCGTGAGAGGGTGCGCAGGGTGGGCGCCCTTACCCGCTACCTCTAGCCTTTGAGGCGGTCCATTCAGTGTTGCTTCGCTGCGGCAGCCAGCGAGTTTCACTGCGGCAAAGAAGGAGCAACATTGGGGGAAGCAACAGCAAGAGCTCCAGGATGACAAGGAGGGTTAGCATCAATGCCACTCCCTTCCCCACAGTTGACCTGGATGTAGGCCTCACTCTCTCATGCTCCCTCACTCACGCCACAGATCCAGCCAGATAGGCACTACCAGTCCAAACACAAGGCAGTATCCACAGCTTCCAACACCTGGAGTGGGAGGCGGGCGAGGTGTCCAGGAAACGCTGGGGCTACCACTAGCAGCTGGTGATTGTCTTCAATGAAGTTGGGCTCAAGGGTGGAGGGTGGAGTGCAGACGTGGTGCTCCTGGCCTGCCGCAAGGTGCTGCGGAGGCCCAGCAGCCACAAGCAAGGTGCAGGCAGGCTGCTGTGCAAGGTGGTGCTGGTGGATGAGCCCCGCACCAGCCAGGTCAGCTCATCTGCTAACAGGCCCCAGCCCTGTGAGCAGCGGCTGGATCGCGAGCAGCCAACCAGGCATGCAGACTGCAGGACAAATGAACCTCCACCTGGTGTGCCCAGCATGAAGCCAGCAGCTTGACAGGCCACACAGGTCAATGTCGGGCAAGAAGCGTCGATGTCCCAGCCGCACACGGCCATACAAGCGTGGCACCAGGGTGCGACGAGGCCCCTCTCAGCGTCTCCAGTGTTCACCACCAAACCCCATTGTTGACAAGTGCGTGTGAGCCAGCAGCGTGACCAGCCAGCACGGGGCCTACTGTGGTGCCTGGCATTGGCCCCACGCATCCTGCATGTGCACAGCCCCCATGCAGCCAGGCAGCCACACAGCCAGCAGCGTAGGAGCCTGGGCCCAGCATTTTCCCGCCAGCCAAGCGCAGCAAGCCCACCCAGGCTGAGAAGGCAGCTGAGCCCACCCAGCCCACCAAGGGCAAAGGTCAGGCTAAAGACGAGGCTGCCAAAGCCAAGCCAGGCCACACCCCGACAGGTCGGTAGACAGGAGATTGCAACGCAGCGCTCGCTGGAGCTGTGCCGGTGGCCGGACCCGCCAGCTTTGCTTGCCAAGGGCAGGGATTATCCAAGCCTGGGCTACAAGCGGCTGTGAGGCCAAGCACCCAAGGCCTAGCAGCAGCAGCCTGCGGCACTGGAGTGTGTGCTCTTGAGCTGTCATCCGCTTACATCAACACATGCCAACTCTAGGCTACGACCCTGTCACAGGGGTCAGGCAAGTATTGTAAGCGAAAGGCGCCTATGCCAAGTGAACACCATACAGACACAACACGGGACCCAGGTTTGCCTTTGCGTTGGTACTTGTCGCCCGCTGGGTCAGCTTCCATCTAGCAAGGTCCCAGGCTATCTCTATCCCACACCTGGGTCCTCCTGGGTGCCTGTCTTCTTCTGCCTCTCAAGACGCACACAAACTCACGCCTGTCAGATATGCCCTTGACAATGTGGTGCTGTGGCCGAGCTACTCCACTTTCTTGCTGTGCGGTTTCGGGCGGGCACATGGCGTTCGCTGGAGGGCTGGTAGGCCGGCAGTTACTAGGCATGATGCATTAAATCTACCAAGTAGAGGATACCTCAGGTCAACCCCACAAAGCGACCTCTTATAGGGATATTCAATTGAAGTAAGTTACTTTGTTGTATCACCTGTTGGACCTGGTCTTGCAACATATCGCTGCGTGGCGCAGATACATAGCAGATGACGAGGAAGGAAAGGCGCAAGGTTGTGCCTAGACCAGCGACGGAGGAACATAATTTATAATCGAGGCACAACAGCTCACTGACGCCCAACGCAAGAGAAAGGCTTCCGGAGAGGCCCGCGCTGCCCGCGATGGAGATAACACATGGCACGGGCGGAAATGGAAGCTATCTCACCTTTACAACAACGATCTCGCAGCCTGTGTTGGATTGCAGCTCGTGCTTTCTTTTGGTGTAGCATGAGGGCTGCAGGGATTAAAACTTGAAGTAAGTTACAGCATGGGGGCAGACCTGAGAATGTCCGTCTCCCATTCTACGTGCGACATTCGGTATTGTGCTGCTCAGCGTCATGACCCACGCGGCAGTAAGCACATTGATGGGCATTAGACGCTGCGTGCCGCTTCTGCAACTTGTAAGCGGGACACGGAGCGCTTACTTTGCTAGCCTACCCACCGGCGTGCTCCCAAGCTTATCAGGGTAGGTAGTGCAACGAACCCGCAAGTGCATGACTCTCCGGCGAGGAAAGCCCCATCTTACGGCGCAGGCCGCAAACACCTCGGTGGACGGCATCGCCACCGTCCGCACTGCTCGCCCCATTGCTAGGCAACCTTCCGCTAGCATCCACGGCTAGTTTAGCTGCACTCCACCGCAGTTTAGTGGTGCAATTGGCCATCGGTGAGCGGCTTGCAGACATGTGATGTGCCTGGCAGTCGGTGTATGGGCGGGTTCATGGAACAAGGCAGTGATGGCTTGCACTGTTGCAGATGATGATGGGTTATGAGCCTAGAGGACACTGGATAGGCTCCTCACTCTCTCTTCTGCGGCTTGCCATAGTTGGCGACATACTTGCCATAGTTGGCGACATGGCCAAGCTTGTAAGAAGCAGACAACCTTTGTCCAAGCAATCTTGCAACAGACTGGTACTCTAACACCGAACACAGCATCTACATCTCAGCTCTAGCCACGTGGGGGTTGAGGGCATACAGCCTTCCTCATGGATGCACTCTTCTATTGAATTTGCAAGCCACCATGGTCATGCTATACCTCTAGCAGTTGCAAGCACAATTGTGCAAATGCAGGCGCCACTCTACACCCCCATGCAAGCAGAGGCAACACATGCAGATGCTACAAGCAAGCAACCCCAGGTAGCAGCAGGTGCTGGTGCAGCTCCTGGCAGCAACCGGTATCAGGTGTTGCTGCAACCTGACAGCAGCATGGAGCAACAGCCGCCAATGCAGCCATGTCAAAGGTTGATCAACATCAGCTCACCATCCATAGTGCGTGGGAGGGACTGGACACACCCTGCAAGCAAGGGTGATGTGTGTGACCCATGGCTTGGGATCCTGGTACGACTGCCTGGCCTTGCCATGCGTGACGCCTGGTTCATGATGATGATCGTGATGATGATGATGTTGGGGTGGGTGAGGTGATGAGGTGAGGTGGGTCGGTTCAGCCTGGTATAGTGGCCAGGGTGTTATCACCAAGTCTCATGCGACTCACAAAGGGTCAAGCATCGCCTGCGAGCTCCTGGCGTGTGTGGTTCTGTGCATGCATGTTGTCCAATGCATATTGCAGTGGCAGGGCAGGGCTTTTGTCCAATAACGGGTCACCTCTCAGATGGCTATTTATTCGCCATGGTTCGAGAGGAGAAGCCTGTCGTCAACAAACGGTTTTGTTCTTTTCTTAAGGCTATGAGTCATCATGGTGCTCGTCAATGGAGTAGGGTTCAGGCGTTCCCAACTACCTGTAAACCACCCCCCTGTGATACGAAGCCTGTATCTCCGCAGCCACTCAGTCAAAAATATATGTAAACAGTGCTTTGAACAGAGGAGACTCATAGCTACGAGATCGCAGACGCAGCAAAAACTATCTCGCTCTCAGCGGTGCTCAGTGCCTGCCCAAAGACCGACATTTGAATTCATGCGATTTCGCCCCATGCGAGGCGCGCCGCTCTAGCACGCTTCGCCACACTGTTGTGAGTGGCACCTGCAACGCGCAGCAGCAGTCGGAACATGTTTTGCTTTTGGCATGTGGACGCGACGACGGCAGCTGGATATCATTATTAGCTTTTGGAGCTGCTGCTGGCGCTAGTGCATTACCGGCTGCTCTACCACGCTTAAAGAAGGTGCTAGGTGCAGTACATGGTGTTGTCTCACCTTGCTTTGCTGCCCTTGGCTTGTTAGCTGCAGGTGCCTCACGCTTACGTGACGTGCTTGCGGCTGCCAGCTGTTGCTGCTGCTGAGGGGGTGCACCAGCAGGCACAGCCAGCTCAGGGGTGGTGCCTGCAGGTGTCAGTTGCTGCTGAGGGGCCATAGCTGCGGCAATAGTTGGCAATAGTTGGCAATAAATGGCAATAGTTGGCAGTGTCGAGGCCGTGGAGGAGCAGCTCCTGCATTATGACCTGGACATGAGCTTCTGCCGTGCCAATAGGCAAGGGGATGATAGCCAAAACATCGGTGACTTGAGTGGTGAGTCGGCCTGCCCCAGCTGCAGCCTCAGCCCCAACCCCAGCTGCTGCCCCAGCTGCTGCCCCAGCCCCAGCCCCAGCCCCAGCCCCAGCCCCAGCCCCAGCCCCAGCCCCAGCCCCAGCCCCAGCCCCAGCCCCAGCCCCAGCCCCAGCCCCAGCCCCAGCCCCAGCCGCTGCCCCAGCTGCTGCCCCAGCCCCAGCCCCAGCCCCAGCCCCACAGGGCCCTCTTGAGTTTGAATGAAGATGTCTGTTGGTGAGGGTGAGGGTGCGAGGCCGGCTGGGCTGAGCTGCTCTGCTATGCTGCCCATGGGCCGGCCATGGCTATCTAGCCTTCCGTAGCCAGCCTCTGCACATCGCCTCAACACCTCCACTGAGACGGGGTGCTGCTCCAAAACCAGCAGCTGCTGCCTCTGCTTGAAGGTGAGTGGGAAGTGGTGGGTACCAGTGTTTTTTTTTTCAAAACAGCCAAGCTGATGCTCGTAACGAAGGGTCCAGGACCATCACATGGCTGGTTACGCAGTTGGTCCCGACTGGTAACGAAAAACAAGTATCGCAGCATTTTCTTATGCCAAAAGATGTTTTTATATATATTTTATACATAAAAAGACAATTTTCGGTTACGAAGCAGCCGAGGCCAGCCAACGCAAGGGTCCGTTTGGTAACGAAATCCAGGCCTAGAAAACGAGCTTTTGGTTCCGATCGTTACGTATTACGCAAAAAAAAAATCACTGGTGGGTACATATGCACCTGACCCTGGAGGCGGCACCGAGCAGCCCTGAGGGAGTGATTGGTAGCTGCCGCTCTGGATGCCACCTGCTGCAAAGCCGTGTGCTCACCCTGCAGGCGTTGGTGTGCTGCCTGCAGGTCGTCTAGGTCGCCCTGCAACCCATCCACAGTGCCCATGAGGGACTGCTCCACATCCCGCAGCCGCTGCACCTCAGCCTGTGCCCTGCCCACCGCAACCTTCATACCACTAGGGCAGTGGCGGTGGCCTGCCTGGGGAGAGCTGTTTAACGCTAAGATGGGCACGGAGAGCTTTGCTGGGCCTCTTGCCCATGGCTTGCAGGGGGTGGGAGAGAGTGGGAGTGGGTGGGAGGAGGGGAGGGCTGGAGAGCTGGTATGGGCGGGGATGGGCGGGGAGTAGGGCTAGGTGGACTGGAAGGGGGTGGTGGAAGGGGGTGCCAACTCATCAGACACCTGCAGCCAACAATTGATGTGCCTTTGAAGTGGTCTTAATCATCGTGCGTAAAATCAATAACTATGTTTCTTTGTTCTGGTGATGCACGTAAGAGTCATCTTGGACAAAAGTGTAGGGAGTTTGGCTGGAGCTCAGCGGCGGTGGCAAAATGCAGCAAAGATGTTGACTCAACATTGTTGAGGGGTGGGGGGGTTTGCAAGCCAGGCGCCCACCATTATAGCGATGTAGCGCTGCCGTCAACACTTAAGGGATTCCTCACATCCTCGCCAAGCGGCCTGCACCATCAGGAAGCTCGCGCAGCCATGTTTGCCGGACTTCGATGGTGTGCGCCACCGACATGTCGTGCATCGCCAACGGATAGCCAAGGACGTAGCTTACCAGTGTAGCTAACAACGGTCTGTGATTGGGACACATCCGGGGTCACATGTGGCTGCCCGCATCGAAAGACTCCGTTTGCGATTCCAGTCTTACGTTAAACGCGCATTATCACATTGCAGCAGACGCAGCAAACGTTACATGAAATGATTGAGTATATGGGCTGCAGTTGCATGAAGATTACCAACCCCATGTTGGGAACGTCTGAGTAGGGTACCCATGCTGTCCTAATGTAACATTCCCTAGGGAGTGTCACAGCTAATTGGCATGCCCTTCTGACACCGGCGCGTAGCTGCCTGCCTCCTATGCTCTCTACCATGTGAGTTGAAGTCCCTTGCCTGCCATGACAGACATGCCCACCACAACAAGCAACCACCTGTCGTATCTCTAGGTCCCACCTCCCCTGCCCCGATTCAGTCACCTGCCCAGGAGCCACCTCCCCCTGCCCAGGACCAGCATCTGCTGCACCTGGTCCAGTGCCACAACCCCAACTCCCCCATGGGGCAGGTGGCTGGACAGGGACACCAAGTTCGTGCCTCAACTTCCAACGTATTGGGGAGAGTGTGCAGTGCCCCCTGGAGCTGTGCAAATGGGATGACTTGGAGTCTCTGCCTGTAAGCTACGAGCTCGAGTCCTTGCCTCCATGACATGGCTAGGAAAGGGTTGTGTAGAAGGGATCGTGAGTCCTATTCGACGAGTGCACGTATTTCATGTCACAGTTGAGTTACAAAAGTCTGGTTGCCACAGAACTGCAGTACTGCGTACATTGCCTCTTTCAGCTCCCTCAGTCGTCCCTTGTCGTCACATAGCCCGCAAGCAAGCTGCAAGCATTCGAATTCATGGGAGGGCAGCTCAGCTCAGCACGGCAAAAGCGACGCCGCAGCGACGATGGACAGCCTGAGGTGGCTGACTCGTCGCAGGAGACCCCCGACAGACCTCCCAAGGCACACAAAACCGACAGCGGATGCGCCACAGCAACACCGCGCCCCTCTGGCTCGGCGGCAGGCTGCAGAGTGCAACTGCATCCTACCCCTCCTAGCATATCTCCAGATGAGCGCCAGGACACGTTCGACGACCTTGACGTGGTACGCTTTGGGTTGACCGTCGGCGGCAGGTGAGGTGGAGACCGACAGCCCTGCAGCTGCCGAGGGCAGCGCGATGCGGCTTGCGCTGCCGAGGTCACGTGCATGCTTTGCGAGGGCAGTACTTTGGTGTGATCTACCTGGCATACCGGACCTACTCAGGCTGCGTGTCTGAGACCGCAGCAAACATGCCTATTGCGAGGTGCCTGCAGGCCAGTGCCACAGCGGCGCAGTGGCATTGCAGCTGCTGCCCTGCTGCTGGGGGATGCGCGTGTCGTGGACCAAATACAGGAGAAGGCACCAGCTGCTGCAGCCGCTGGCCATGCGTTGTTGTGGGCACGCAGGTGGGACAGCAGACAGGGACCAGCACCAGCAGGCTAGAAGTCAGGCATGCAGGCAGTCAGGCAGTCAGGCAGGCTGTTGGTTGTCCAGGCAGCTGTACATGATGGAGCTTGTGAGCGAAACAGGTTGGGATTATTATGCTTTGCCAGGGTGCTGGTGTTGGCCACATGGTTCAGGAGCGGCGCAGTGACCAACCGCTGCCAAGGCGGCTGGGACACTGAGGAGGACGAGCCACCAGCAGCAGGACCACGGCGGGCCAGCTGTACAGCAGAGAGCCCCACGTTGCCTGACCCCGCCACCTCAGTGCCCGCTGCCTCAGGCGCTGCGTTCAGCATGTCCCCTGCCTCAGCATCGCACAGCAGACATGCCGTAGCTCACCAGGCGGCTGTGGGCGACTGGGCAGGCGCCACAGGTAGCCAAACTGCCCAGCTCACCTCCTTCCACAAGAAACGCAGCTCAGCCAAGACAACCAGCAGAGGGGAGCTGCACCCTTCCCTGCCAGCAGACATGCAAGTAGCTGGCCACACACAAAGCGTGACCTTGCTCACTACCCTTGTTGATGCCTTACCCAGCCAGTCAGCCCCTTCAGCCCCAGCATCCCATGTGGAGGCCACGCCAGCGCTTGCCCCCACCGCTGGCACTGGCCAAGGCACGGGCGGCAGCATCCGCACCCCCGCCTTGTGCGCTGCCGCCTTGGCGTGTGAGCTGAGCCCTGGCGGGTTCCAGTGCAAGGCTGTGGGTGCGGGCAAGGCGCTGCAGGGCCTGGCGCTGTGCAGCACGCCAGAGTCACCCACCGTGCACACTGGCACTGCGGTGAAGCAGCGGCCTGGGCACTGGGCACGCCGCCAGTCAGCGCTGTGGGGGAGGGCAGCAGGGGCAGCGGTCACACCCACGGGCCCGGAGGTCACACCTCCAGGCAGCAGCGCTCAGGCAGTGGCCACGGTGAGCCGGCTAGGTCAGGAGGGAGGGCTGCCGCTGCTGGACTGGGGCCAGGCTGATGATGGGAGGGGGTGACACATGGTCTGGGTGACACCCAGCTGCTGCTGTTGCATGGTGTACAGCATGGAGGGAGATGGCAGTTGCTTGTAGGTGGTTCAGGGGTCGGCAGTGAGGGTGGGTGGGGTGAGCGTGCCCTTGGAGCTAAGAGTCATCGAGGAGGACAGTTTGCAGGCAGCCGCTGGAATGGAGGTGTAGGTTGCTCAGCCAACACACACTTAATGGTCTCAACTGCACATACACACTACCAGGGTGACACTGACCTTGCTGTACCTGACCTTATGCTCTTGCATACTCAGTGCCTTGTACTCAGTACATAAATTACCTAGTTCTCAGTGGCATATGTGTGTGGTGGCATCAGATGATGGTGATGTTGCGGTGGCTGTGGGACGCCCTAGATCCTTAACAATGCATGCAGTGAGTGACCTGGTTTATTCCATGGAGAGCTGAGCGCCAGCTTTGCCAAGCACTACCTACTGGAGGCAAATCTTCCAGGCCGCTACAGCATGGCACGACTTGTGCATAGCTCACCTTTATACCGCGTACAGTCCAGAACTTGAATGTACAGATTGCGCATGTTGTGTAGCTCATACTCAGTGGCTAATGTTGTTACATGCTGGATTAGAATTATGAGGATCTCTAAACGATCTACAGGATCTTCAATAACGACCAAAAAAGCAACATCGACAACCGCGACAGCATCCGCTCTCTTCTCTGCACACCTGCGTCCAATATCATCATTGCATAGTGTGTTACCGAAACCATGTTCAGCCTCAGAATCCTGAGGGGCTGTGATCATGCCGCAAGATGTGCACACCCTGATCACTGCAGATGCAGTCGCAGATTCCACTGTGTCCATGGCATTGTCCCTGGACCTGCGGGTGCCTAACTTCTGTTCTGTTGCCTGACCCTCTTAGGGGTGACTAGCAAGTTTGGCGTGACACGCATGACACACAATGTGAGCTGACACGGCTTTTACCCATGGCATACTGTACTGGTGTCTGCAGCCGTGCGCATGCTGCAATGCAGCCTGGCCACTGTTGCCTGGCTGCTGCTGTGGCTGGGGCGGCGGCTGCTGCGACAGCTGCTGCTGCTGCTGCTGCTGCTGCCGCTGCTGCTGCTGCTCGGTCTCGCAGCCGCTTGTATCCCAGGCCTGCGTACACCAGTGGCATGGTCATATGGCCATATGGTCCCATGGACCTATGGTCATATATGGACCTATGGTCAACCTATGTAGCTGCTGCTGAAGGGGCCAGCTGCTGCTGCTGCTGCATCTGCTGCGTGCCCCATGCTACAGGGGGCGCCAGTTGCTGCTGCTGCTGGACCCCCGCTGCTGGACCCCCGCTGCTGCAGCGGGCGTCTGTAGACCACGCATGCAATGACACCATCGGTCCCCACCAGCTGGTCAAACACCTGCAACTGCAGCCTCAAGGGCATTCCTGGTCTGTATCGCCAGGCCATGGCAACGAGGGTGGATGTGGGGGGCCGGTGAGGGAGCGCAGCCCGGCCTGCCTGCTGCGCCTGCCTGCCTGCTGAGGGCACGGTGGCGCAGGTGTTAAGCGCGATGTCCTTCTTGCCCTTCTTGCCCGACATTTGCTTGTGAGGCCAACATGACCCCGCCACCTCAGTGCCCGCTGCCTCAGGCGCTGCGTTCAGCATGTCCCCTGCCTCAGCATCGCACAGCAGACATGCCGTAGCTCACCAGGCGGCTGTGGGCGATTGGGCAGGCGCCACAGGTAGCCAAACTGCCCAGCTCACCTCCTTCCACAAGAAACGCAGCTCAGCCAAGACAACCAGCAGAGGGGAGCTGCACCCTTCCCTGCCAGCAGACATGCAAGTAGCTGGCCACACACAAAGCGTGACCTTGCTCACTACCCTTGTTGATGCCTTACCCAGCCAGTCAGCCCCTCCAGCCCCAGCATCTCATGCGGAGGCCACGCCAGCGCTTGCACCCACCGCTGGCACTGGCCAAGGCACGGGCGGCAGCATCCGCACCCCCGCCTTGTGCGCTGCCGCCTTGGCGTGTGAGCTGAGCCCTGGCGGGTTCCAGTGCAAGGCTGTGGGTGCGGGCAAGGCGCTGCAGGGCCTGGCGCTGTGCAGCACGCCAGAGTCACCCACCGTGCACACTGGCACTGCGGTGAAGCAGCGGCCTGGGCACTGGGCACGCCGCCAGTCAGCGCTGTGGGGGAGGGCAGCAGGGGCAGCGGTCACACCCACGGGCCCGGAGGTCACACCTCCAGGCAGCAGCGCTCAGGCAGTGGCCACGGTGAGCCGGCTAGGTCAGGAGGGAGGGCTGCCGCTGCTGGACTGGGGCCAGGCTGATGATGGGAGGGGGTGACACATGGTCTGGGTGACACCCAGCTGCTGCTGTTGCATGGTGTACAGCATGGAGGGAGATGGCAGTTGCTTGTAGGTGGTTCAGGGGTCGGCAGTGAGGGTGGGTGGGGTGAGCGTGCCCTTGGAGCTAAGAGTCATCGAGGAGGACAGTTTGCAGGCAGCCGCTGGAATGGAGGTGTAGGTTGCTCAGCCAACACACACTTAATGGTCTCAACTGCACATACACACTACCAGGGTGACACTGACCTTGCTGTACCTGACCTTATGCTCTTGCATACTCAGTGCCTTGTACTCAGTACATAAATTACCTAGTTCTCAGTGGCATATGTGTGTGGTGGCATCAGATGATGGTGATGTTGCGGTGGCTGTGGGACGCCCTAGATCCTTAACAATGCATGCAGTGAGTGACCTGGTTTATTCCATGGAGAGCTGAGCGCCAGCTTTGCCAAGCACTACCTACTGGAGGCAAATCTTCCAGGCCGCTACAGCATGGCACGACTTGTGCATAGCTCACCTTTATACCGCGTACAGTCCAGAACTTGAATGTACAGATTGCGCATGTTGTGTAGCTCATACTCAGTGGCTAATGTTGTTACATGCTGGATTAGAATTATGAGGATCTCTAAACGATCTACAGGATCTTCAATAACGACCAAAAAAGCAACATCGACAACCGCGACAGCATCCGCTCTCTTCTCTGCACACCTGCGTCCAATATCATCATTGCATAGTGTGTTACCGAAACCATGTTCAGCCTCAGAATCCTGAGGGGCTGTGATCATGCCGCAAGATGTGCACACCCTGATCACTGCAGATGCAGTCGCAGATTCCACTGTGTCCATGGCATTGTCCCTGGACCTGCGGGTGCCTAACTTCTGTTCTGTTGCCTGACCCTCTTAGGGGCGACTAGCAAGTTTGGCGTGACACGCATGACACACAATGTGAGCTGACACGGCTTTTACCCATGGCATACTGTACTGGTGTCTGCAGCCGTGTGCATGCTGCAATGCAGCCTGGCCACTGTTGCCTGGCTGCTGCTGTGGCTGGGGCGGCGGCTGCTGCGACAGCTGCTGCTGCTGCTGCTGCTGCTGCTGCTGCTGCTGCTGCCGCTGCTGCTGCTGCTCGGTCTCGCAGCCGCTTGTATCCCAGGCCTGCGTACACCAGTGGCATGGTCATATGGCCATATGGTCCCATGGACCTATGGTCATATATGGACCTATGGTCAACCTATGTAGCTGCTGCTGAAGGGGCCAGCTGCTGCTGCTGCTGCATCTGCTGCGTGCCCCATGCTACAGGGGGCGCCAGTTGCTGCTGCTGCTGGACCCCCGCTGCTGGACCCCCGCTGCTGCAGCGGGCGTCTGTAGACCACGCATGCAATGACACCATCGGTCCCCACCAGCTGGTCAAACACCTGCAACTGCAGCCTCAAGGGCATTCCTGGTCTGTATCGCCAGGCCATGGCAACGAGGGTGGATGTGGGGGGCCAATGAGGGAGCGCAGCCCGGCCTGCCTGCTGCGCCTGCCTGCCTGCTGAGGGCACGGTGGCGCAGGTGTTAAGCGCGATGTCCTTCTTGCCCTTCTTGCCCGACATTTGCTTGTGAGGCCAACATTAGAGGCTGAGAGCAGGGTGCGACTGGATGGCTCACTTGCTGGGTCCGTCTCTCCCTTGCCACATCTCTTCTCCATGCAACATGCAACAACTCTTCTATTGAAGTTGCAAGCCACCACGGTCATGCTTTACCACTAGCAGTCGCAGGCACACTTGTGCAAGTGCAGGCGCCACTTTTCATCCCCCTGCAAGCAGAGATAACACATGCAGATGTTCAAACAACCGACCCCAGGCAGCAGCAACATCTGGATCCAGTGAGGTGTGATATGCATGTGCATGTCACACGGCTTTTGCACAAGCTCAAGCGAAAGCTGCCAGCCAGGCCTGTTGCCTGCACCAATGCCTGAGCCACATGGCATATGGTAGGCCAGGTCAGGATCCAGCCCCTCTAGGCTCAGCTGCTGCAGGCATAGACTATCATCTCCCATGTTAGCCACCCCCTTCAGGCACCCAGTACAAGCACCCTCGACAGGCCTACATGACACTCTGTCAGCCTGCTGAGCCTCACACCATGCATGTGGTGGAACGTCCAGCTGCTGCTACCACCCCAGTCCTCCAACTGTTCCGTTGCTGCATGACCCCACTCTGAATGCTGGGGGTGTCAAGAAGGAAAGCATGGAGCTTGAGGGTATCGATCCCCCTACCTCCCGCATGCTAAGCAAGGAGCTCGAGCCAAACACGGTGCATGCGGTCTCCATGCGGCTCCTCCGCGCTCCCGTTTCCAATGCTTGGAGATGGGAGCTAGGCATGCACGGTCACCCCTCCCGCGGAACGCCTTATCTCTGCGTCGCGCTTGCACCTGCGCGCCCGAGCTGCTGGCACCCACTGTGACCGGCAGTCTGCCAGGCACGCGAACGGTTCCGCTATGCGCGATGGGCCTTTCAATTGCTGCTTCACAACACCCACAACGCGGGATGCAGAGTTCTTCGCTGCGGTACACTGCGGTACACTTTACGCATGGAGCCCAGTTTTCTCAACGTCATCTTACACAGCCAGCTCAGTCGCACTCTGCCTGCTCATTCAGATGCTCCAGTACGATGTACCGTAGGTCAGCACGCAAGGTGTTGGCTGGCACATACAACCCCACTGCCTTGCATACTCGTTTAACATCTTCACGCTCAGCTTCTTGCCCGAGGTGCACAGCTGCATCACGCTGTCTGGTGCAAATGAGCACAGAAGGGTGAGGCACTCGTCGTCCCAATGCTTGTCATCCCTCTTGTGATCGAACATGGGCATGGCTACAAAGGGCTTTGTGATGAAGGGCCTCATGCACACACCCCTCGGTGCGGGGGTCATGCATTGGGCACATGCACATGCAGTCTGTGACCACTCGACCTGGATCCCTGCAGCAGGGAAGAAGCAGCTGTGCATGCTCATAGAGCCGGGGATAGATGATGCAAAGGCATGTGCATCCCGCTGTGGAGCACTGCAAAGCTTTACCTCCTGTGTGCTCAGCTCCAAACACCACCGATGACCCACACTTGCTCGTGCACGGTGAGCCTTGCTGGGGTCTGCAGCAGTAGCTGCCTTGTGATATGCATTGCAATGCTGCACAAACCCCAATGCATTGCACTTCCCAACACGATCAGCCAGGATCTCACCCCTCAACCACTGCTTCACCACCCCTCCCTCTGAATCATGCCTGCCCTTGAAGTGTGCTGTAGCCCCATAGCTCCACCACACTGGCACGCTGAACCTCTGTGCCATGCCCCAATGCTGTCGCATGGCTGGGGCGCCCTTGAACTGCCCTGCACACCCATCAGACCACATATACAACTGCCTCATGTCCATGTCATGCTCTGCCAGCATGTCAGCCCATCATCCAGCAGGGGCACTCACATGATTGGCTGCTGCTCCTCGGCAGGTGAGGTCAGCGGGTTGGTGGCGGGCCTGGTGAGGATGGAGAGCCCCGGTAGGTGCAGCAGTCCCTGCAGCTGAGACTGTGATGGGTGGTGGTCTGGGAGATGGTGGGGGCAGGGCGCATGGGCTGGCCCAGGCTGTGCAGCTGCTTGCGTGGGTGTGGAGCAAAGACTGGGCATGGGCTGCTCCTGCCCCTGCAGCCGCTTGCCCACGGCAAGCGCAGCTGCAGCAGACTCAGCGCAAGTCCTGTGGGCTAATGGAATCAGTGCGGGCACCAAGTTGTCGCAGGCCTTGATGATTTCAGCCATCTGGGTTGTGACCTGGCCGGTGGCTCGTACACTCTGCCCGGAGCGGTAGGAGGCTGCCTCCCCCTCCACATGAGTCTCCACCCAGCCAGCAAGACCAGCTGGTGTCGTCTTCACACACAGCGCACAGCGGGCTGCATGCCCGCCCTTCCCCTTGTAGGGGTGATACTTGGATGTCGGCATGCTGCAGGCATGTGCACACGCCAGCTTCTAAAACCCCTATCAGCAAATATCAGCAAGAGTTGAGACCTTGGCAGGGGGTCCACAGATAGGTTCCCTAGCCAGTGACGCAGGGCTGGGGCATCCGATTGCGTTCGATGGTCGTCATATTGGCATCAGCAGAGTGGCCAGCATGGAGGAGGATTAGCCCACCTCTTAGAGCCTAATCAACAAGGGATCGGTGCAGTTGCCACTGCTGTGCTCCTACTGTGGTCTCCTCCTAGTTTCAGAGCCCCTGGGCCAGGGTATGTTGGTCACGTTGTTGGTCATGAAGTCGGGCTCCTCGCACATCGCGCACTATCCATCGCGTTAAACATGGACTCACTGTTACTGGGTCAGCGTACATCAAGTCCGCAGGCTCTCTAGGGTCGGATACCCGGCAACATGCCCGACCAGCTCAGCGTGTGGCTCAGCGCGGCAGCATTCCGACGCTTCAATCCGCGTGTCAACCCGTGCAGAAATGAGTCCGGAAAAGCCGTTGTCCCTTATCGTTAGGGGGGTTGGTGGTTCAATGGGAGGGGTAGCCTGCTGCAGGCATAGACTATCATCTCCCATGTTAGCCACCCCCTTCAGGCACCCAGTACAAGCACCCTCGACAGGCCTACATGACACTCTGTCAGCCTGCTGAGCCTCACACCATGCATGTGGTGGAACGTCCAGCTGCTGCTACCACCCCAGTCCTCCAACTAGTCCGTTGCTGCATGACCCCACTCTGAATGCTGGGGGTGTCAAGAAGGAAGGCATGGAGCTTGAGGGTATCGATCCCCCTACCTCCCGCATGCTAAGCGGGCGCTCTACCATGTGAGCTAAAGCCCCTTGTGTTGCTGAGTGTGACTTTCAAATTGCTACTTGGGTGACATTATGTTAATGCAGTATATTAATAATAGCTTAGAAATGCATTTATGTAGGTACACAGAGCTGCTTGTATCTCATCTTAAGCTCGTTTCCTGGCAGTTTCAGTGGGCTCATCCGATTAGCCTGTTCCTCATTTACACCACTGGACGACTGCCTGCACCCTGTACCAGCTGATGACCTTGGTTCTTTCTCCAGCTCATGGAGCCCACGCTGAAAGTTCGCTGCCGATCGCAGGGGTGCTCCCACCACCTACCAACATGCTACCGTGCTCTGTAGGTCCTGCCTTGGTAAGGTGGACGTTCGAGGGTGAGGCCTTGGGATCCAAGGGGTCCATGGAGCCACGGAGCTCCTGCTGGGCTCGGCCACGCCAGGGAGCGGGTAACCCCTGATGGTGCCCAACATAAGCTAGTCTCTGGCAGCCAGCATTCGGCTTCGCTTGGCCATCTGACTGCTAGGAGGTCCACAGCCAGGCTGATTTGCAGGTCGCCATGCAAGCCAGGCCTGTCCCACAGACCACCATTGCCTGGAAAACTCCTATGAGACATAGTTATCAGCACACCCGCTAGCGCCTTGAGACCACAATCGCACAGCGCAGTCCTCTTCTACGTAATGCCTGACAGCGAGACCTTTTGGATTACGGCTGGGCAAGCCAGCGCTGTGGGTGAGTGTCCGGACACCGTCAAGCGCAGTGTTGGGCAGCGAGGCTGAGCTCTGGTAGCTGACTGACGCAGTGGGAGGCATGTTCGGCGCCACCGTGATTGGAGCCTCGTTGCTGCGTCAAGCCATATCCCGCGAGGTGAGCCTGCAGGTGTTGCTTAAGCAGCAGAGAGGCAGCCAGCAGGCAGCCTGCAGGGGGGCAGTAGGGAGCAAGGGGGCAGTAGGCAGCAGGGGGCAGTCAGCAGCAGAGCTTTTAACCAGCTCTGAATAGGACAAAGGGCAAGATGCAGTGACTAGCATGGCGGTCATGTGCGCCAGTCAGCAGCCATGGACATCAGGTCCTAAACTGCATCACATCGTGCCCGCTGGGACCCTGGGTCTGGGTCACAGCCAGGCTCTCCAAGCTCCTTGCCGGCAGCTGTGCACCCCAGAGGGTTTCGACATCATCACCATCACAGCCCATCACATTTACCTATCGGCCTGTGGGCCCTGCTGCGGAACAATGCTGGCTCACACCGCTCTAGCCATCAGCCATTAGGCTGCTTAGCCGCCCTGCCCTTCTAAGGGTTTGCAATTATCCGCGACGCACTCCATACATTTACTCTTAGCCACAAGTCAGGATTGAGGCTTACTGCTGGGAGGTGTCCAGCCCAGGGTGGTGACGGGCACCTCTTCCAGGCTGTGGCCACATGCTGAGGGTAGCCCTCATGATCCCTTGGGTGGGGTTGTCGTAGGCTGCAGGCGATGGCTGCTAGCAAGACGCCCACAGCCACGGACACACGCCTTGAATGACGGTGTATGTGTGTGGTGGGCATGGTGGCAGTGGAGGGGACTGTTTCACAGAACCCAGGTCGGTTGTTTTGCACAGCGCAGGCTGGCTGCTCAGCAGGCATCTTGGCAGGTAGCGCAAGAAGCAAGCGGTGGCAATAGTGGCCTGAATAGGGCGGGCAGGCATATCTCATGTATGCTGCACTACTCACCTGCTCGTGATCAGGCCAGCTCCTTTTGTCTTCGCCATGGAGGAGGCAGCGTCAGCCACATGGCTTTGGCCCTTGCGCCTTCAACCCTTGCTGTTTGGCACTGCCTGGTACTCCCTTGAGGGTGCCACTGCTTGATGTGGGGCGGTGGAGGGGAAGAGACGGATGCAGTGGGGTCAGTGGGGCTATATCATGTGGGCTCACCCCTGGCATCCCAACATACAGCTGCCCTTCTTTTGGCTCGGGCTCAGGATAGTTGGCTAAGGGCTCGGGTTCTCCTGCCAAGCATTCGGATATTATTTATGACGTCGTGTCTGTGCTTGTTGAAGCATCGCCGTCATCTTCGTCGTCGCGATCACCTGGCGCAGGCGGACCCAGATTACCTGGAATGGGAGGAAGAGCAGCGGCAGGCGGAAATGATGCGCGCCTCGATGCCAGGAGACGGCTCTGCCGGTCAAGAGAGCGCAGCATCGGGAAGCGAGGCAAGCGGGAGAGGTCGGACCCGGTTGCGTCCGGAGGATGTGCTGGGCGCGACACCCGCACAGACAAAAGAGAGAGAGCAGCAAAAGATCGGCCAAGATCAGAGTTGAGAGGTGTTTGAGAATTGGGCCGGGGGGTGGGGAGGGTGAACAGGTACTTAGCAGCGCATGGCGGTACAGCTCGCGCACTAAGCCTTATGACTCGACCTCCTGCTGTTGCTTCAAAACGTTGCAATAACGACAGGAGAGGCGTGATGGAGGCGTGGTGGAGGCAGGCCATGCAGCCAAGCGGCCGCAGCCTCACGGTTGCTTCCAACGGCCAAGTAGCCTTACGGTTGCTGCCAGCGTTGGCGGTGATGGGAGCAAAAACGTATAGCTTCATCTACTTGCCCTTGCACTCCATGAATGCCATAACCATTCAGTATGACCAGCCATGACCATGCGGTAGTGCGGACCTGGATCTCTTCAAGCAAGTATAAGATATCATATCCTATCGTTTATATCATGCCTTAGATATGGACTGGTAGTGGCGGCATCGCAAGCCCTACGCCCTGTCAATTCCATAGACCTTGACCAAACATTGACTTCTGTAGCCATACGCTGCACGATAGTGATGACTTGCATACCTTCATCTTGAGCCAATGTGCACCGTTATTTGAGCACCTACCATTAGCGGTGTAAGCCACCTACCTATCTGTTGCAGGAAGTCCCGAACCCTCGGAGGGAAAGGCCGTCAAGCCGCCTCACGGGTGACGGCTTCAGCAGTGTAAGCCAACAGGCCAGAGCAGTTGAGCCTTATCTTGCCCAAGAAGGGGACGGCTTCAACCATCTTCATCCCGCAGTTCCTTAGTTAGAACATGTCATGCAACATACATGCACTTGCATTGCAGGCTCCATGCACTAATGGCAGCCACTCATCACAGTGGTGAGCCATGTGTCATGCTATGTCGTGTCACCACCCGTCATCACTTTTCTCGACCAAGCAGACCAATGAGGCCAAATGCAGGCCAACAAATGAGAATAAACAGATTGCAACAGATGTGAATGGCACGCTGAAGTGTAGTGCAGGCTGTGGAGCTGACCTAAAGGCTTGCGGCATGCACTGCCACAGCCCCCACGTACCCTCTCCCCTTGTGAGCTAGGTCATTCAAATGTCAGACACACTGTCGCCACCTGTGTTGTCAGGCAGGTATACTGTGCCATCGGTGTTGCTGCACCTAGCTACAGTCCTTGCAGGGAACCCCCCATTCCCAGCGCTAGAGTCACTCCATCAATCAATGTCAGGCACACTGTTGCCACCTGTGTTGTCAGGCAGCCACACTGTCGCCGCCACCTAGCGCAGCACCAGCCTATACTGCCCTGCCTGCCTCCCATCAAGAGCTTCCCACCCATCATCGCCGCCACTGAGGGGGTAAGGAAAAGGGCAGCTTCGCCGCCCTCAGGCCGATGCCTGGAGCGGTGGCATGCCGCACCCCAGCATCATGGCCACAGCGTGCCGTGTTCATGAGTGGTGGGTAAGGCGGTCATCACCGCCACAGCCTATGGAGTCCAAGAGGAGGATGGGGCTAGAATGAGGCGAGGCTTGGTGTGAGGTGAGGATGAGGCGAGGGTGAGGCTGTGTGTTGTGCAGCAACACCAACAGGCCAACAGGCCATGTACTGCTGCTGCTGCTGCTGCTGCTGCTGCTCCTGCTGCTGCTCCTGCTGCTGCTGCTGCTGCTGCTGCTGCTGCTCCTGCTGCTGCTGATGATGATGATGGTGACAAATGGTGATGACGATGACGATGATGCTGATGATGACGATGATGGTGATGACGATGGTCGCCACAGCTGTCAGGAGGGCGACGCAGGCCCTCAAGGCGGGTAGTAGGGGTCCTCCCCAGGGGGCTGTGGTGGAGGGCTGGGTGACCCGCAGTTGCTCTGGGCAGGGAAGGCGCGCTGGTCAAACACGGTGGGGGTGGTGCCGGGCGTGCCTGGCTGGGATATGATGATGAAGGTGCCCTGAGGAGCAGAAGGGGTCAGGGTAGGCGGCGGGCAGCAGGGGCAGCAGGCAGGGGTGAGGGGCAAGGTGGAGAAGGAGCGGGCAAAGGGGCAGGCCACGGGTGCTGGCCTTGATGCTGCACACCAGCTTATGCCTGGTGTCACAGTCATCACAGGCTGACAGAGCAGCTGGTAAGGCGGCCAGCAGAGCAGCTGGCGAGACCACCAGCGACAGGGCAGGCAGGTCAGCAGGCAGGTCAGCAGGCAGGTCAGCAGGCAGGTCAGCAGGCAGGTCAGCAGGCAGGTCAGCAGGCAGGGGAGGTATGATGTCGCACCTGGCAGGGCAGCTGCAGCGGCATCACGATGGAGGCCAGGACGCTTGGCGACATGAGTACGTTGAAGAGGCGGAAGGCGGCGGCCTGGCTGGTGAGGGCAGCGCGCACTGAGGCCGCCGTGGAGCCGTCAACAGCGCTGGGGCTGCTTACTGAGCAAGTGGCTGGGGAAGCGGCTGTGCAGGCCAGGCAGGGCAAGCGGGCAGGCAGGCGGGCAGCTTGAAGACCTTGCAGGCACACAGGTGAGGTGCTCAGTGCACACAAGCATGGCTGGCTGGGGGACTTTCCATTCTGTAGAGGCAGGAGGCATTCACCAGTCAGGCCAGCTGGCCCATCGCTCCCATGCAACATTCGCGAACAGAAGTGAATAGAAGTAGACAGAAGCGAACAGAGGCGAAGAGACGCGAAAAGAAGCGATCTAAAACTGGGCACAAGGTCAGGCACCTGCCATGTATCGGATATAAGAACAATGGCATGGCGTGGCTGATAACGAGGCAAAGTGGGTGTCCTTTGCGAGGCTGCCATGGAGTATGGGCAAGTCTTCCATGAGCTCCTTTGCACTGTGTTGCATATGTAATGCGCTTCGTGGAAGCTGCATGCATTGCCCATGCGTTGCTACCCACATGTTGCCCCTGCTGCCCGTACAGCAGTCTGCATCAGGAACAGCAGCGACTGGCAGTCCGGGTCAGCCAGAGGCGGGGAGCGGGAGGTGTCCACCTGCAGCAGCCCAGTAAGGGCAGGCCAGTGGCGGAGGCTCGTGGTTGGGAGAGGGTGAGGGTGAGGAGGGTGAGGAGGGTGGAAGGTGAGGGTGAGGGTGAGGGTGAGGGTGAGGGTGAGGGTGAGGGTGAGGGTGAGGGTGAGGGTGAGGGTGAGGGTGAGGGTGAGGGTGAGGGTGAGGGTGAGGGTGAGGGTGAGGGTGAGGGTGAGGGTGAGGGTGAGGGTGAGGGTGAGGGTAAGGGTGAGGAGGGTGAGGAGGGTGAGGAGGGTGAGGAGGGTGAGGAGGGTGAGGAGATTGGAGAAGAGGGTGGCATATGCATGTAGGGCAGGACTGCAAGCAACCCTGGTGCACTGGTCAGAGCCTGACACGGGAGGTGGCAAATAGCTCAAGCGGCAGGGTGACTGGTGAGCGGGACAGGCAGTCAGAGTGCTGATCAGCACGCACCCCGATCTGAACGAGCCATGCAGCAGTGCCTGGAGGGGGGCTGGGCTGCGGAGGTGGGGCAGGAGCAGGCGACAGGCCGGGCGGGGCGGGCAGGGGTCGTGGAGGTGGGGGCCGGGGGGGTGTGGGGGGAGGGGCTGGGGACGGCAAGGGGGGTGGGCGAGGGGGCGGGGGCCGTGGTGTCAGTGTGGGAGGCGGGGGGGCTGAAAGAGGGGGGGCGGCATCGAGGGGTGGGGGTGGGGAGGGAGGGGGGGTGCTTGCAGGCAAGGGGGGCCTAGCGGAAGGTGTGGGTAGGCTGGGAGGTGGAGGGTTTGGTGGGACGAGGATGGGAGGGAGTGGTGGGGCGGCAGGGTACGTGTAAGGAGGGGGGAGCAGTGGTGGGGGGGGCTGAGGGGAGGCAGGTGGCTGGGACGAGGGGGGTTTGGGGGGGCTGGGTTTGGGAGGGGGACGCGGCGGTGGCGGTGGCTTGGGGCTGGGGGGCTTTGGAGGGGGCTTCAGTGGAGGAGGGGGTGGAGTGGGAGGAGGCAACAGGGGTGTAGGAGGGGGTGGGGGGCCCGGCAAGGCTGGGGGGGGCAGTGGGGCTGGCATGGTGGAGGGACGAGGAGTGGGAGGGGAAGGGGGCAGGGGGGCACCCATTGGGGGGCTAGGGAATAGTCTGGGCGGTGGGGGTGGCAGGGCGGCAGGCATAGGGGGCAGGGGCGGCTGAGGGGGCTGGTTCCGGGGCGGCAGGGGGCTAGGGGAGGGGTTGGGGAGGGAGGGGGGTGTAGTGGGTGGTGTGGGGGGTGGTCTGGGCGTAGTGCAAGCCAGTTCTGGCACGTTTGAGGCTGAGTAAGTCACAGCCAGGTTGCCATTGGTGCAGACCAGCTGGGTCTGGCAGGGCAGCTGCAGCCGCACGGCCAAGGCACCGATGCTCTGCGGGTTGAACACGTACACCATCTGAGCTGCGGGCAAGACAAGACGAGACGAGAGGACACGGGCATGTGACACAGGCGAGGCATGAGGAAGGGGACACGCGGCACGCAGTGGGTCAGCGGACAAGAGGACAAGCGGACACGCGTCCTGGGTCAGTGGTACACAGGGACACATGGTGATGGAGCAGTGGGCCGCGGCCCCCGCATCATCTTTCGTGTGCCCGCGGATGACGCGGTGTTGGACGACGCGGTGTGCCGGGCGAGGCAAGGGGGAGGATGCACGAGGTGTGCAAGCCCCGCGGCCATTGTCGCTCCGACAATGCAACGGGGAAGGCAAGGGCAAGGCAAGAATGAGTCAGGGAGGAGGTCTGGACAAGTCAGGAGCACGCCGCTCACTTGCGAACTGCGCGTTTGTGAACTCGACGTGCACCTGCAGCAGAGTAGAGGCCAGGCTCTCGCACCTGCACACACGCCAAGTCACGCGACGAGGCACCACCGTTATTGCGACCACACAACCACATTTTTCTGCTTGGGTGAAGAGCTTGAGCGGAGTTTAAGCTATGCGGCAGGGCCCTTGTTTTCTGCCGCAGCCAAACCTCACACCTCATTGGCTGGTAGACGCGCGTGAAGAGCGTCTTGTACAACAGTTCCAGGACGAACAGTAGCTCGGAGCAGTTATCCGTCGAAACGGGTGATCCGTATTGGACGATGAAACGGAAAGGAGCAGATGGCGGCAAGGGGGGAGGTACGGGGGGAGGGGGCGGCTTGGGAGATGGTGGAAGGGGTGGAGGTGAGGGCAAGGGAGGGGGCGGGGGGGACGGGGGTGCCGGAGAGGGGGGCTGAGGAGGTACGGGGCTGGGGGAGGGTGGAGGGGGCTGGGGGGGTGAGGGAGGGCTTCTAGGGCCAGGAGGGGGAGGTGGGAGGGGAGGGGCTGAAGGAGGTGTAGGGAGAGGACCGCAGCCCAGCTCTGGCCAGGCACTGGAAGTCAGGCTGTCAGGCAGCGTGATGAATGCCCTGGGAGCTGACCGCCCCAGGATGATCACACTTGTGTTACACTGGCCTGCATGTGCATAACCACAATAAGCACAAGCGCATGATGTGGCCAAGCAATGTGAGAGGTTGCAGGGGTTGTAAGCGGCTGTTGGTTTCGTTGCTGTCGGCGCGATGAGGAGGGGTGGGTGGGTGTGGGGCCTTGCCTGAGCGTAGCACTGAGTTGATCAGCAGCTTCATGGCGCTAGAGGCTGCAGAGGCGGGGGCAAGGCTGTCCACAAAGTCGTTGGCAGCAGACTGCAGTGCGGCATGCACACACTTGGGTCAGGTGCAAGCTGGGCAAGAGGGGGCAAGAGGTGAGGGTGAGAGTGAGGGTGAGGGTGAGGGTGAGGGTGAGGGTGAGAGTGAGGGTGCGGGTGAGGGTGAGGGTGAGGGTGAGGGTGAGGGTGAGGGTGAGGGTGAGGGTGAGGGTGAGGGTGAGGGTGAGGGTGAGGGTGAGGTACTGACCTGCATCAGGAAGGTGATAGTGATTGTGAGGAGGGAGCCAGAGGGTTGGGTTTGGAGAGGCAGTGGTCCCAGGCACTGGATGGGGGGCTGGTAGCTGCAGGGTTGACGGGCAGGGGTGCGAGTGAGCAACAGGCAGCAGGGCAGGGCAGGGCAGGGCCACAAGAGAATCATGCACCATCATTGGCTGCGTATTGTCAACAATGACCTGGCTGCGAGTTGAAGTATGTGGTGTCTGCTCTAGGTATGGCTTTAGCTAGCGTGTGTCATTGAGGGGGTGGGTGGGAGGGCAGGGGGGCATGTCAGAAACAAGTCATGCACCATCATTGGCTGCGGAGAGTCATCAATGACCTAGCTGCGAGTTGGCAGCAGGGCATGCACGATGATAAAAACCAGGCATGCACAATGATGTTCAGCAGAGGGTCAGGCGCCAGCTGCCTGCTGGTTGCAGTCTCTATTCTATTGCCGCTAGCTCATTGAGGAGCGCCTCTAGCTCATTGAGCTGTGTACACTGTGTACAGGGTGTCATTGAGCCAGCAGTCATGTAGCCAGCAGCTGTGTTTGTCATTGAGGGGGCAGGAGGAAGCGTCAAGGCTATGGCCCACCAGCCTTCCCTGCCATCCTGCAAGCCTAGCCATCTATACCCAGCAGCAGAGCAAGACCAGCAGGCGGGCAAGTCATTAACCCACAGCCGTGACATCTCTCCCGTCCCCCCACTAGCCCCCACTAACCACTGACCCCCACTAACCACTGACCCTCACTGACCTGACCCCCACTGACCTGACCCCTAGCAGCAGGAAGGCGAAGGACTGTGTCAGGGTGGTGCAGGCTGCTGCCTCCACGCTGGCTGAGGTGCGGAAGGTCAGCGTGACCTGCCTGGTGGCAGGCAGCGGGGGGCTGAACAGCGCGGGGGGCGGGGCGGGGGGGGGCAGGGACGAGAGGCTGGTGGGCCTGAGGGTGGTGGGGGGGCTCATGGGGGGTGGGGGGTGGGGGGCAGTGGGGGGGAGGCAGTCCGGCATTGGGAAGGCCACGGTGCCTGCACTGCTGCCAGTGGACAAAGTGTAGGAGCGCACCTGCGTGACAGGGGGGGCAGCAGGGGGCTAGGGGTGGTGAACCGGGTAGGTTGGGTTGGGTTGGGTTGGGTTGGGTTGGGTTGGGTTGGGTTGGGTTGGGTTGGGTTGGGTTGGGTTGGGTTGGGTTGGGTTGGGTTAGGGTAGGGTTGGGTTGGGTTGGGTTGGGTTGGGTTGGGTTGGGTTGGGTTGGGTTGGGTTGGGTTGGGTTGGGTTGGGTTAGGGTAGGGTGGTCTGCTGCCCCCTCAGCCAGTCAACGCAGCCTGCCATGCTAAAACAGCTGGGCCCAGCTCTACGACAGTGGTGTGGCGGGAAGTTGTGGGGCGTCTACGCAGCTGTAGGCTGGCCTGCCGCCCCCTCACCTGGCCCCGGGCGCATGTGGTGTTGGTGGGTGATGCCTGCTGGAAGGCTGCCAGCCACACCGTGACTGACAGGTACAGCTGAGGGGACTGCGGGCAAGTAGTCGCAGGCAGGCGGTCGCAGGCAGGCGGTCGCAGGCAGACAGGCAGGCAGGCAGTCGCAGGCAGGCGGTCGCAGGCAGGCGGTCGCAGGCAGACAGGCAGGCAGGCAGTCGCAGGCAGACAGGCAGGCAGGCAGTCGCAGGCAGGCGGTCGCAGGCAGGCGGTCGCAGGCAGACAGGCAGGCAGGCAGTCGCAGGCAGACAGGCAGGCAGGCAGTCGCAGGCAGACAGGCAGGCAGGCAGTCGCAGGCAGACAGGCAGGCAGGCAGTCGCAGGCAGACAGGCAGGCAGGCAGTCGCAGGCAGACAGGCAGGCAGGCAGTCGCAGGCAGACAGGCAGGCAGGCAGTCGCAGGCAGACAGGCAGGCAGGCAGTCGCAGGCAGACAGGCAGGCAGGCAGTCGCAGGCAGACAGGCAGGCAGGCAGTCGCAGGTAGACAGGCAGGCAGGCAGTCGCAGGCAGACAGGCAGGCAGGCAGTCGCAGGCAGACAGGCAGGCAGGCAGTCGCAGGCAGACAGGCAGGCAGGCAGTCGCAGGCAGACAGGCAGGCAGGCAGTCGCAGGCAGGCAGGCAGGCAGGCAGTCGCAGGCAGACAGGCAGGCAGGCAGTCGCAGGCAGACAGGCAGGCAGGCAGTCGCAGGCAGACAGGCAGGCAGGCAGTCGCAGGCAGACAGGCAGGCAGGCAGTCGCAGGCAGACAGGCAGGCAGGCAGTCGCAGGCAGACAGGCAGGCAGGCAGTCGCAGGCAGACAGGCAGGCAGGCAGTCGCAGGCAGACAGGCAGGCAGGCAGTCGCAGGCAGACAGGCAGGCAGGCAGTCGCAGGCAGACAGGCAGGCAGGCAGTCGCAGGCAGACAGGCAGGCAGGCAGTCGCAGGCAGACAGGCAGGCAGGCAGTCGCAGGCAGACAGGCAGGCAGGCAGTCGCAGGCAGACAGGCAGGCAGGCAGTCGCAGGCAGACAGGCAGGCAGGCAGTCGCAGGCAGACAGGCAGGCAGGCAGTCGCAGGCAGACAGGCAGGCAGGCAGTCGCAGGCAGACAGGCAGGCAGGCAGTCGCAGGCAGACAGGCAGGCAGGCAGTCGCAGGCAGACAGGCAGGCAGGCAGTCGCAGGCAGACAGGCAGGCAGGCAGTCGCAGGCAGACAGGCAGGCAGTCGCAGGCAGACAGGCAGGCAGGCAGTCGCAGGCAGACAGGCAGGCAGGCAGTCGCAGGCAGACAGGCAGGCAGGCAGTCGCAGGCAGACAGGCAGGCAGGCAGTCGCAGGCAGACAGGCAGGCAGGCAGTCGCAGGCAGACAGGCAGGCAGGCAGTCGCAGGCAGACAGGCAGGCAGGCAGTCGCAGGCAGACAGGCAGGCAGGCAGTCGCAGGCAGACAGGCAGGCAGGCAGTCGCAGGCAGACAGGCAGGCAGGCAGTCGCAGGCAGACAGGCAGGCAGGCAGTCGCAGGCAGACAGGCAGGCAGGCAGTCGCAGGCAGACAGGCAGGCAGGCAGTCGCAGGCAGACAGGCAGGCAGGCAGTCGCAGGCAGACAGGCAGGCAGGCAGTCGCAGGCAGACAGGCAGGCAGGCAGTCGCAGGCAGACAGGCAGGCAGGCAGTCGCAGGCAGACAGGCAGGCAGGCAGTCGCAGGCAGACAGGCAGGCAGGCAGTCGCAGGCAGACAGGCAGGCAGGCAGTCGCAGGCAGACAGGCAGGCAGGCAGTCGCAGGCAGACAGGCAGGCAGGCAGTCGCAGGCAGACAGGCAGGCAGGCAGTCGCAGGCAGACAGGCAGGCAGGCAGTCGCAGGCAGACAGGCAGGCAGGCAGTCGCAGGCAGACAGGCAGGCAGGCAGTCGCAGGCAGACAGGCAGGCAGGCAGTCGCAGGCAGACAGGCAGGCAGGCAGTCGCAGGCAGACAGGCAGGCAGGCAGTCGCAGGCAGACAGGCAGGCAGGCAGTCGCAGGCAGACAGGCAGGCAGGCAGTCGCAGGCAGACAGGCAGGCAGGCAGTCGCAGGCAGACAGGCAGGCAGGCAGTCGCAGGCAGACAGGCAGGCAGGCAGTCGCAGGCAGACAGGCAGGCAGGCAGTCGCAGGCAGACAGGCAGGCAGGCAGTCGCAGGCAGACAGGCAGGCAGTCGCAGGCAGACAGGCAGGGCAGTCGCAGGCAGACAGGCAGGCAGGCAGTCGCAGGCAGACAGGCAGGCAGGCAGTCGCAGGCAGACAGGCAGGCAGGCAGTCGCAGGCAGACAGGCAGGCAGGCAGTCGCAGGCAGACAGGCAGGCAGGCAGTCGCAGGCAGACAGGCAGGCAGGCAGTCGCAGGCAGACAGGCAGGCAGGCAGTCGCAGGCAGACAGGCAGGCAGGCAGTCGCAGGCAGACAGGCAGGCAGGCAGTCGCAGGCAGACAGGCAGGCAGGCAGTCGCAGGCAGACAGGCAGGCAGGCAGTCGCAGGCAGACAGGCAGGCAGGCAGTCGCAGGCAGACAGGCAGGCAGGCAGTCGCAGGCAGACAGGCAGGCAGGCAGTCGCAGGCAGACAGGCAGGCAGGCAGTCGCAGGCAGACAGGCAGGCAGGCAGTCGCAGGCAGACAGGCAGGCAGGCAGTCGCAGGCAGACAGGCAGGCAGGCAGTCGCAGGCAGACAGGCAGGCAGGCAGTCGCAGGCAGACAGGCAGGCAGGCAGTCGCAGGCAGACAGGCAGGCAGGCAGTCGCAGGCAGACAGGCAGGCAGGCAGTCGCAGGCAGACAGGCAGGCAGGCAGTCGCAGGCAGACAGGCAGGCAGGCAGTCGCAGGCAGACAGGCAGGCAGGCAGTCGCAGGCAGACAGGCAGGCAGGCAGTCGCAGGCAGACAGGCAGGCAGGCAGTCGCAGGCAGACAGGCAGGCAGGCAGTCGCAGGCAGACAGGCAGGCAGGCAGTCGCAGGCAGACAGGCAGGCAGGCAGTCGCAGGCAGACAGGCAGGCAGGCAGTCGCAGGCAGACAGGCAGGCAGGCAGTCGCAGGCAGACAGGCAGGCAGGCAGTCGCAGGCAGACAGGCAGGCAGGCAGTCGCAGGCAGACAGGCAGGCAGGCAGTCGCAGGCAGACAGGCAGGCAGGCAGTCGCAGGCAGGCAGGCAGTCGCAGGCAGACAGGCAGGCAGGCAGTCGCAGGCAGACAGGCAGGCAGGCAGTCGCAGGCAGACAGGCAGGCAGGCAGTCGCAGGCAGACAGGCAGGCAGGCAGTCGCAGGCAGACAGGCAGGCAGGCAGTCGCAGGCAGACAGGCAGGCAGGCAGTCGCAGGCAGACAGGCAGGCAGGCAGTCGCAGGCAGACAGGCAGGCAGGCAGTCGCAGGCAGACAGGCAGGCAGGCAGTCGCAGGCAGACAGGCAGGCAGGCAGTCGCAGGCAGACAGGCAGGCAGGCAGTCGCAGGCAGACAGGCAGGCAGGCAGTCGCAGGCAGACAGGCAGGCAGGCAGTCGCAGGCAGACAGGCAGGCAGGCAGTCGCAGGCAGACAGGCAGGCAGGCAGTCGCAGGCAGACAGGCAGGCAGGCAGTCGCAGGCAGACAGGCAGGCAGGCAGTCGCAGGCAGACAGGCAGGCAGGCAGTCGCAGGCAGACAGGCAGGCAGGCAGTCGCAGGCAGACAGGCAGGCAGGCAGTCGCAGGCAGACAGGCAGGCAGGCAGTCGCAGGCAGACAGGCAGGCAGGCAGTCGCAGGCAGACAGGCAGGCAGGCAGTCGCAGGCAGACAGGCAGGCAGGCAGTCGCAGGCAGACAGGCAGGCAGGCAGTCGCAGGCAGACAGGCAGGCAGGCAGTCGCAGGCAGACAGGCAGGCAGGCAGTCGCAGGCAGACAGGCAGGCAGGCAGTCGCAGGCAGACAGGCAGGCAGGCAGTCGCAGGCAGACAGGCAGGCAGGCAGTCGCAGGCAGACAGGCAGGCAGGCAGTCGCAGGCAGACAGGCAGGCAGGCAGTCGCAGGCAGACAGGCAGGCAGGCAGTCGCAGGCAGACAGGCAGGCAGGCAGTCGCAGGCAGACAGGCAGGCAGGCAGTCGCAGGCAGACAGGCAGGCAGGCAGTCGCAGGCAGACAGGCAGGCAGGCAGTCGCAGGCAGACAGGCAGGCAGGCAGTCGCAGGCAGACAGGCAGGCAGGCAGTCGCAGGCAGACAGGCAGGCAGGCAGTCGCAGGCAGACAGGCAGGCAGGCAGTCGCAGGCAGACAGGCAGGCAGGCAGTCGCAGGCAGACAGGCAGGCAGGCAGTCGCAGGCAGACAGGCAGGCAGGCAGTCGCAGGCAGACAGGCAGGCAGGCAGTCGCAGGCAGACAGGCAGGCAGGCAGTCGCAGGCAGACAGGCAGGCAGGCAGTCGCAGGCAGACAGGCAGGCAGGCAGTCGCAGGCAGACAGGCAGGCAGGCAGTCGCAGGCAGACAGGCAGGCAGGCAGTCGCAGGCAGACAGGCAGGCAGGCAGTCGCAGGCAGACAGGCAGGCAGGCAGTCGCAGGCAGACAGGCAGGCAGGCAGTCGCAGGCAGACAGGCAGGCAGGCAGTCGCAGGCAGACAGGCAGGCAGGCAGTCGCAGGCAGACAGGCAGGCAGGCAGTCGCAGGCAGACAGGCAGGCAGGCAGTCGCAGGCAGACAGGCAGGCAGGCAGTCGCAGGCAGACAGGCAGGCAGGCAGTCGCAGGCAGACAGGCAGGCAGGCAGTCGCAGGCAGACAGGCAGGCAGGCAGTCGCAGGCAGACAGGCAGGCAGGCAGTCGCAGGCAGACAGGCAGGCAGGCAGTCGCAGGCAGACAGGCAGGCAGGCAGTCGCAGGCAGACAGGCAGGCAGGCAGTCGCAGGCAGACAGGCAGGCAGGCAGTCGCAGGCAGACAGGCAGGCAGGCAGTCGCAGGCAGACAGGCAGGCAGGCAGTCGCAGGCAGACAGGCAGGCAGGCAGTCGCAGGCAGACAGGCAGGCAGGCAGTCGCAGGCAGACAGGCAGGCAGGCAGTCGCAGGCAGACAGGCAGGCAGGCAGTCGCAGGCAGACAGGCAGGCAGGCAGTCGCAGGCAGACAGGCAGGCAGGCAGTCGCAGGCAGACAGGCAGGCAGGCAGTCGCAGGCAGACAGGCAGGCAGGCAGTCGCAGGCAGACAGGCAGGCAGGCAGTCGCAGGCAGACAGGCAGGCAGGCAGTCGCAGGCAGACAGGCAGGCAGGCAGTCGCAGGCAGACAGGCAGGCAGGCAGTCGCAGGCAGACAGGCAGGCAGGCAGTCGCAGGCAGACAGGCAGGCAGGCAGTCGCAGGCAGACAGGCAGGCAGGCAGTCGCAGGCAGACAGGCAGGCAGGCAGTCGCAGGCAGACAGGCAGGCAGGCAGTCGCAGGCAGACAGGCAGGCAGGCAGTCGCAGGCAGACAGGCAGGCAGGCAGTCGCAGGCAGACAGGCAGGCAGGCAGTCGCAGGCAGACAGGCAGGCAGGCAGTCGCAGGCAGACAGGCAGGCAGGCAGTCGCAGGCAGACAGGCAGGCAGGCAGTCGCAGGCAGACAGGCAGGCAGGCAGTCGCAGGCAGACAGGCAGGCAGGCAGTCGCAGGCAGACAGGCAGGCAGGCAGTCGCAGGCAGACAGGCAGGCAGGCAGTCGCAGGCAGACAGGCAGGCAGGCAGTCGCAGGCAGACAGGCAGGCAGGCAGTCGCAGGCAGACAGGCAGGCAGGCAGTCGCAGGCAGACAGGCAGGCAGGCAGTCGCAGGCAGACAGGCAGGCAGGCAGTCGCAGGCAGACAGGCAGGCAGGCAGTCGCAGGCAGACAGGCAGGCAGGCAGTCGCAGGCAGACAGGCAGGCAGGCAGTCGCAGGCAGACAGGCAGGCAGGCAGTCGCAGGCAGACAGGCAGGCAGGCAGTCGCAGGCAGACAGGCAGGCAGGCAGTCGCAGGCAGACAGGCAGGCAGGCAGTCGCAGGCAGACAGGCAGGCAGGCAGTCGCAGGCAGACAGGCAGGCAGGCAGTCGCAGGCAGACAGGCAGGCAGGCAGTCGCAGGCAGACAGGCAGGCAGGCAGTCGCAGGCAGACAGGCAGGCAGGCAGTCGCAGGCAGACAGGCAGGCAGGCAGTCGCAGGCAGACAGGCAGGCAGGCAGTCGCAGGCAGACAGGCAGGCAGGCAGTCGCAGGCAGACAGGCAGGCAGGCAGTCGCAGGCAGACAGGCAGGCAGGCAGTCGCAGGCAGACAGGCAGGCAGGCAGTCGCAGGCAGACAGGCAGGCAGGCAGTCGCAGGCAGACAGGCAGGCAGGCAGTCGCAGGCAGACAGGCAGGCAGGCAGTCGCAGGCAGACAGGCAGGCAGGCAGTCGCAGGCAGACAGGCAGGCAGGCAGTCGCAGGCAGACAGGCAGGCAGGCAGTCGCAGGCAGACAGGCAGGCAGGCAGTCGCAGGCAGACAGGCAGGCAGGCAGTCGCAGGCAGACAGGCAGGCAGGCAGTCGCAGGCAGACAGGCAGGCAGGCAGTCGCAGGCAGACAGGCAGGCAGGCAGTCGCAGGCAGACAGGCAGGCAGGCAGTCGCAGGCAGACAGGCAGGCAGGCAGTCGCAGGCAGACAGGCAGGCAGGCAGTCGCAGGCAGACAGGCAGGCAGGCAGTCGCAGGCAGACAGGCAGGCAGGCAGTCGCAGGCAGACAGGCAGGCAGGCAGTCGCAGGCAGACAGGCAGGCAGGCAGTCGCAGGCAGACAGGCAGGCAGGCAGTCGCAGGCAGACAGGCAGGCAGGCAGTCGCAGGCAGACAGGCAGGCAGGCAGTCGCAGGCAGACAGGCAGGCAGGCAGTCGCAGGCAGACAGGCAGGCAGGCAGTCGCAGGCAGACAGGCAGGCAGGCAGTCGCAGGCAGACAGGCAGGCAGGCAGTCGCAGGCAGACAGGCAGGCAGGCAGTCGCAGGCAGACAGGCAGGCAGGCAGTCGCAGGCAGACAGGCAGGCAGGCAGTCGCAGGCAGACAGGCAGGCAGGCAGTCGCAGGCAGACAGGCAGGCAGGCAGTCGCAGGCAGACAGGCAGGCAGGCAGTCGCAGGCAGACAGGCAGGCAGGCAGTCGCAGGCAGACAGGCAGGCAGGCAGTCGCAGGCAGACAGGCAGGCAGGCAGTCGCAGGCAGACAGGCAGGCAGGCAGTCGCAGGCAGACAGGCAGGCAGGCAGTCGCAGGCAGACAGGCAGGCAGGCAGTCGCAGGCAGACAGGCAGGCAGGCAGTCGCAGGCAGACAGGCAGGCAGGCAGTCGCAGGCAGACAGGCAGGCAGGCAGTCGCAGGCAGACAGGCAGGCAGGCAGTCGCAGGCAGACAGGCAGGCAGGCAGTCGCAGGCAGACAGGCAGGCAGGCAGTCGCAGGCAGACAGGCAGGCAGGCAGTCGCAGGCAGACAGGCAGGCAGGCAGTCGCAGGCAGACAGGCAGGCAGGCAGTCGCAGGCAGACAGGCAGGCAGGCAGTCGCAGGCAGACAGGCAGGCAGGCAGTCGCAGGCAGACAGGCAGGCAGGCAGTCGCAGGCAGACAGGCAGGCAGGCAGTCGCAGGCAGACAGGCAGGCAGGCAGTCGCAGGCAGACAGGCAGGCAGGCAGTCGCAGGCAGACAGGCAGGCAGGCAGTCGCAGGCAGACAGGCAGGCAGGCAGTCGCAGGCAGACAGGCAGGCAGGCAGTCGCAGGCAGACAGGCAGGCAGGCAGTCGCAGGCAGACAGGCAGGCAGGCAGTCGCAGGCAGACAGGCAGGCAGGCAGTCGCAGGCAGACAGGCAGGCAGGCAGTCGCAGGCAGACAGGCAGGCAGGCAGTCGCAGGCAGACAGGCAGGCAGGCAGTCGCAGGCAGACAGGCAGGCAGGCAGTCGCAGGCAGACAGGCAGGCAGGCAGTCGCAGGCAGACAGGCAGGCAGGCAGTCGCAGGCAGACAGGCAGGCAGGCAGTCGCAGGCAGACAGGCAGGCAGGCAGTCGCAGGCAGACAGGCAGGCAGGCAGTCGCAGGCAGACAGGCAGGCAGGCAGTCGCAGGCAGACAGGCAGGCAGGCAGTCGCAGGCAGACAGGCAGGCAGGCAGTCGCAGGCAGACAGGCAGGCAGGCAGTCGCAGGCAGACAGGCAGGCAGGCAGTCGCAGGCAGACAGGCAGGCAGGCAGTCGCAGGCAGACAGGCAGGCAGGCAGTCGCAGGCAGACAGGCAGGCAGGCAGTCGCAGGCAGACAGGCAGGCAGGCAGTCGCAGGCAGACAGGCAGGCAGGCAGTCGCAGGCAGACAGGCAGGCAGGCAGTCGCAGGCAGACAGGCAGGCAGGCAGTCGCAGGCAGACAGGCAGGCAGGCAGTCGCAGGCAGACAGGCAGGCAGGCAGTCGCAGGCAGACAGGCAGGCAGGCAGTCGCAGGCAGACAGGCAGGCAGGCAGTCGCAGGCAGACAGGCAGGCAGGCAGTCGCAGGCAGACAGGCAGGCAGGCAGTCGCAGGCAGACAGGCAGGCAGGCAGTCGCAGGCAGACAGGCAGGCAGGCAGTCGCAGGCAGACAGGCAGGCAGGCAGTCGCAGGCAGACAGGCAGGCAGGCAGTCGCAGGCAGACAGGCAGGCAGGCAGTCGCAGGCAGACAGGCAGGCAGGCAGTCGCAGGCAGACAGGCAGGCAGGCAGTCGCAGGCAGACAGGCAGGCAGGCAGTCGCAGGCAGACAGGCAGGCAGGCAGTCGCAGGCAGACAGGCAGGCAGGCAGTCGCAGGCAGACAGGCAGGCAGGCAGGCAGTCGCAGGCAGACAGGCAGGCAGGCAGTCGCAGGCAGACAGGCAGGCAGGCAGTCGCAGGCAGACAGGCAGGCAGGCAGTCGCAGGCAGACAGGCAGGCAGGCAGTCGCAGGCAGACAGGCAGGCAGGCAGTCGCAGGCAGACAGGCAGGCAGGCAGTCGCAGGCAGACAGGCAGGCAGGCAGTCGCAGGCAGACAGGCAGGCAGGCAGTCGCAGGCAGACAGGCAGGCAGGCAGTCGCAGGCAGACAGGCAGGCAGGCAGTCGCAGGCAGACAGGCAGGCAGGCAGTCGCAGGCAGACAGGCAGGCAGGCAGTCGCAGGCAGACAGGCAGGCAGGCAGTCGCAGGCAGACAGGCAGGCAGGCAGTCGCAGGCAGACAGGCAGGCAGGCAGTCGCAGGCAGACAGGCAGGCAGGCAGTCGCAGGCAGACAGGCAGGCAGGCAGTCGCAGGCAGACAGGCAGGCAGGCAGTCGCAGGCAGACAGGCAGGCAGGCAGTCGCAGGCAGACAGGCAGGCAGGCAGTCGCAGGCAGACAGGCAGGCAGGCAGTCGCAGGCAGACAGGCAGGCAGGCAGTCGCAGGCAGACAGGCAGGCAGGCAGTCGCAGGCAGACAGGCAGGCAGGCAGTCGCAGGCAGACAGGCAGGCAGGCAGTCGCAGGCAGACAGGCAGGCAGGCAGTCGCAGGCAGACAGGCAGGCAGGCAGTCGCAGGCAGACAGGCAGGCAGGCAGTCGCAGGCAGACAGGCAGGCAGGCAGTCGCAGGCAGACAGGCAGGCAGGCAGTCGCAGGCAGACAGGCAGGCAGGCAGTCGCAGGCAGACAGGCAGGCAGGCAGTCGCAGGCAGACAGGCAGGCAGGCAGTCGCAGGCAGACAGGCAGGCAGGCAGTCGCAGGCAGACAGGCAGGCAGGCAGTCGCAGGCAGACAGGCAGGCAGGCAGTCGCAGGCAGACAGGCAGGCAGGCAGTCGCAGGCAGACAGGCAGGCAGGCAGTCGCAGGCAGACAGGCAGGCAGGCAGTCGCAGGCAGACAGGCAGGCAGGCAGTCGCAGGCAGACAGGCAGGCAGGCAGTCGCAGGCAGACAGGCAGGCAGGCAGTCGCAGGCAGACAGGCAGGCAGGCAGTCGCAGGCAGACAGGCAGGCAGGCAGTCGCAGGCAGACAGGCAGGCAGGCAGTCGCAGGCAGACAGGCAGGCAGGCAGTCGCAGGCAGACAGGCAGTCGCAGGCAGACAGGCAGGCAGGCAGTCGCAGGCAGACAGGCAGGCAGGCAGTCGCAGGCAGACAGGCAGGCAGGCAGTCGCAGGCAGACAGGCAGGCAGGCAGTCGCAGGCAGACAGGCAGGCAGGCAGTCGCAGGCAGACAGGCAGGCAGGCAGTCGCAGGCAGACAGGCAGGCAGGCAGTCGCAGGCAGACAGGCAGGCAGGCAGTCGCAGGCAGACAGGCAGGCAGGCAGTCGCAGGCAGACAGGCAGGCAGGCAGTCGCAGGCAGACAGGCAGGCAGGCAGTCGCAGGCAGACAGGCAGGCAGGCAGTCGCAGGCAGACAGGCAGGCAGGCAGTCGCAGGCAGACAGGCAGGCAGGCAGTCGCAGGCAGACAGGCAGGCAGGCAGTCGCAGGCAGACAGGCAGGCAGGCAGTCGCAGGCAGACAGGCAGGCAGGCAGTCGCAGGCAGACAGGCAGGCAGGCAGTCGCAGGCAGACAGGCAGGCAGGCAGTCGCAGGCAGACAGGCAGGCAGGCAGTCGCAGGCAGACAGGCAGGCAGGCAGTCGCAGGCAGACAGGCAGGCAGGCAGTCGCAGGCAGACAGGCAGGCAGGCAGTCGCAGGCAGACAGGCAGGCAGGCAGTCGCAGGCAGACAGGCAGGCAGGCAGTCGCAGGCAGACAGGCAGGCAGGCAGTCGCAGGCAGACAGGCAGGCAGGCAGTCGCAGGCAGACAGGCAGGCAGGCAGTCGCAGGCAGACAGGCAGGCAGGCAGTCGCAGGCAGACAGGCAGGCAGGCAGTCGCAGGCAGACAGGCAGGCAGGCAGTCGCAGGCAGACAGGCAGGCAGGCAGTCGCAGGCAGACAGGCAGGCAGGCAGTCGCAGGCAGACAGGCAGGCAGGCAGTCGCAGGCAGACAGGCAGGCAGGCAGTCGCAGGCAGACAGGCAGGCAGGCAGTCGCAGGCAGACAGGCAGGCAGGCAGTCGCAGGCAGACAGGCAGGCAGGCAGTCGCAGGCAGACAGGCAGGCAGGCAGTCGCAGGCAGACAGGCAGGCAGGCAGTCGCAGGCAGACAGGCAGGCAGGCAGTCGCAGGCAGACAGGCAGGCAGGCAGTCGCAGGCAGACAGGCAGGCAGGCAGTCGCAGGCAGACAGGCAGCGTTAGAGAGCAGTTAGAGGTAGGCAGACAGCTGAGGGGACTACAGGCAGACAGCCGGGCAGGCAGGCAGTCGTGGGCGGTCAGACATCAGCAGGTCATGGGCCAGCGTTCGCAGGCAGGTAGTGGCAGGCAGGCAGGCAGGCAGCAAGGGGTGCGCAGCTCAGTGCAGTGCCACATAGCTCTGTGGCTGCCTAGCAGCAGGCTGGGCAGGGCTCACATCGGCATGGCTGGGCAGGAGGGCTGGCTGGCAGGAGCCTTGGCTTGGCTGTGCCTGGAGCTGTGCCTGGAGCCTTTGAGTTTAGGGTTGTCGGCAGGCAGGCAGCAAGAAGAAGGCAGCCAGTGGAGCAGTGCATTGCCACACAGCACCATGGCAGCCTAGCAAGGCCTGGCAGGGCTGTGCATGCCTGATGGAGCCGGTGCTGAGGGCGGGGCTGACAGCTGGCTCTGAGACATGCCTCTGCCCAGCACTTGCCCTGCTCCTGGCTGGATCTGACTCCCTGCCTGCCTGGCTGCCCTGCCTGCCCCTACACACTGCACTAGTAATGCCGACCCTGTCCCTGGCAGCGCTACCCTGTCCCTGGCCTGCCTGCCACTGCAGCTTCACCCGCTGCCACCCACAGCTGGCAGACCTGGCTAGCCTGGTGAGCAGTACAGTAGGGGCTGCTGAAGGTGTGCTTGCAGGTGTGGAAGTACAAGGCCTGGCCCTGGGTTAGGCCAGGTCAGCATGCAATGAAATAATCACGTATGTCATGCAACATGCAAGCATGCAACGTGGAAAAGGGCTATAGAGGGTCATACAGCAGGGCAGAGTCATGCTAAAGGCCATGGTAGGGGCGAGGCCTGCCGGTGAGGCGGTCACACTTGCTTGTGTGAGGTCCAGGGTAGGACAGGGTGCGTTGTTGGGGCAGGCGCAGTTGGCCTGTGAGGGGTCGTTGGGGCTGGCTGTGAAGTTGGCCTGGCGGCTGGCGTCGCACACGTTGGCCAAGTCCACGGAGAGGGTGTAACAGGTATAGAAGCTGCAGGCATGAGGGGCACTGATGGTGAGGGGCACGAAGGGCAGGGTAGCAGGGTAGTAGGCAGGCAGGCAGGCTGAGTTGTGCGGGGGCGGGTAGGGGCTGGGAGACTGGCTGGCAGGCAGTCAGGGTTAGGAAGAGGACAAACAAGCAGGCAGGCAGGCAGGTACGCAGGCAGGTGAGCAGGCAGGCAGGCAGAGGGTGAGGGGGCGGGCCTTTCAGGGTTCTTAATCCAAGTCAGTGATGGCAAGCAGTCGGTGCATGCGGGCATGTGTAGCTCACCCTGGAGCGTACAGCACATCCACATAGGCAGGCCAGCGCACAGCCGGGTCAGTCCACACTCCCACACTGACGCGCTGGCGCTGGAAGCCGGGCTCCGTGTTGAACATGAAGGCGCAGCTGAACTGCAGGCTGAGGTACAGGCGGCGGGCGGTGGTGAGGAAGACGGTGGCAGTGCCCACGGTGGCGGGGGGCAGGCTGGGGTCAGAGCCCACCAGGCTGAAGGTGGACACACCACTGCCGCCTGGGGCCAGGGGCGGGGTGGCTGGGGGAGAGTCAGGTGCATGGCAAGGAGACAAACAGGGGAGACAGACACCGGCAGCGGCTACAATGGCAGTGGAATGCGGCAGCGGCAGTAGCAGTTAGTGAGGGTGAGGGTAAGGGTGAGGGTGAGGCATGTTCTGCGTGGGTGGCTGCAGTGGGTGCTGGCTGTGGCAGCAGCAGCAGTGACAGTGGTAGCATCTGGTTGAATGAGAGGGATGATGAATGAGAGGAGTGTGTCAGAGCTCTCTGCATGAGCCCAGTGTTAGCCCCAGTCAAGTGCCTGGTGCTTGCCTGTTCCACCCACCTCTGGAGTTAGGACACACCACTGAGCTGTTGAAGGTGTTGGGGATGGCGGCTGTGCTTGGCTGTCTGGGCAGGCTGCAGTAGCGCCCATCGCTTTGGAAGCCGTCCACAAACTGGGAGGCTGGCAGGGCCTGTGGCAGCACGGGACAGGGACAGGGTGGGTAATCTGTAGACACTGCCGTCCTAATGCCACTGGGGCACCTACATGCTCCCTAGTGCCCAGCTCAACACACTCCCTGAGCCTGAGTGCAAGTTGGGAGGCGTAGGATCAGACCAACAAGATCTGGCGAGGCTGAGGCGTGGATGGGGGCGAGGATGGGGGTGAAGAGGATGAGGCGAAGAGGATGAGAGCAGGTCGACAAAACTGGGTGGGGCGTGGGAACAGGTGGGTGGGGATTAAGGGATGCAGTGCCATGCGCAGCCCAATCCAAACTGTTGCGAAACGGGAGTCAGGGGTGGGGCAGCCCTACCATACAAGGAGGTGATAAAGGGAAGTTTGAAAGATGCAGGAGGTGTGACAGGTGTGGTCGCGGGTGACTCACGCTGCATGCATCCTGGGTGTTACACAGCGAGCACAGCCCGGTGGTGGCGGCAGCTGTGCTGCAGTAGTAGAGCGGTGGCACCACTGCATGGCCCGTCCCTGCCCAGCTGGCCAGGCAGAGCAGGACCGCCAGCAGGCACAGGACCAGCTTAGGCTGTGGGAGCTTGACGGGGCGAGGTGGCAGGTGAGAGGGTGAGGAGGGTGGAGGGGCATAAGGGGAGATGATATGGGTTGAACCTGCCAAGGCTGCCTGGCAACCGTGATGCACTAGCTGAGCTGGCTGCTTTGCATGCTGATGTGATGGCCCACAGCCGGGCTGCAGCCGCGACTGCAACTGTTGCTGTCGCGGCTGCGACAGCACAGCCCAGTGTGCTGGACCTGCGCTTGCATTGCAGGCTTGCTCCTGGTGGCACGATGATAGGGCAACCTCCTGGTAGGATGACCATCTTCTGCTCCTACGCCAACTCCATATGCTGCTGCTGCTGCTGCTGCTGCCGCTGCTCCTCTGCCTTTCTGTGATACAGAATGCTGCAGATGTAGTAGCTGGACTGCCGCTCATCTTCGTGGCAGCTAACGGTGTGGAAGCCCGGAGGCGCCATGAAGTTGACAAAGCATCCTCTTTATGTCCAGGGGGTGGGACCTTGGTACTGCTGGTGAGCTTACGAACGCGTCGATGTTGAACGCGTCGATGTAACACTGCGTTGAGACTTCGTCGACACCAAATCGACACCCGTTGGTTGTTCTATGTGACGCTGCTTTATGCTGGTTATGTACTAGTAAGTAGCGGAACATTGTCCGCAATTGTTGAATCCACCCATGCATGCGTGTGTACGTCACTTCTATTCGGTCATCACATTGCTTCCCCGCGTGCTTGCAGTTGGTCCCAGGCATCATGCCTACTACCATACCAGCTGCTTCACATCTTTGAGGGATTCAGTGTAATTTGGCAGCATAGCAATGCATCCAGGACTGCGTGCTGACACAGCAAGGGCAGGCACAAGTCAAAGAGTGAAAAGAAAAGCGCACAGTCAACTGTGTCACACAACGCACCCACCGCCTGACAATAACAGTTGGCTTACACAGTCCAAGCCGTCAGCCGTTTGGCTGCTTGGCCTCTGTTGACTAAGGCCAGGTTTCATGGCCCCCTACTTTGCTACCACGAGGGTCCGGGCACAAGGGTCCGGGCCGCACCTGCAAGGGTGATAACGGTCCTGCCTCACCTGAATTAGTACTTCTCCCCAAGCAGGGGTATGCTAGATGGGCGTGACAGCTGGATCGCGGTTCCTGTAGGGCCTGCCTACTGGTTTTGGTGCAGCCAGCTTTGGCACACTGGTAGGGTGGGTTAACAAGGGAGTGCTGCAGACCTGCCGTAAGGTGGTGGAAGGCGCAGGGGTCCTGGCAGGCAAGAGGGCAGGGTGGTGCTGCTGGTGGATGAGTTGCATATCAGCCAAGTCACCTCAACTGTGCATGGCCCCCAACCCTGCGGAGGCAGCCAATGCCAGAGGTCTGGGCATCTACATAGGAGGTTGACAATCAGCTGCTGCGGCTGTACATATTCACAGCTAGGCGTAGATATAGCAGGTGTACATACTAAGCGGCAGAGCACTAGTAAGCAGTATGCACGTGTGTCTCTTCTGGTGGGGTGACAAGGCAGTGAGGGGCCTGATGTGGTGCCCTGCAGTACCCCCTGGCAGCCAGCCGAGGTGCTGGACCCTCATGGCCGGCACCCAGCACCCCCCAACCAGCCCCACATCCAGGCAGGTGGCTGTACAGGGATTGAATTGGCAGCGTGCCGTCGCTCCCAAACGTGCTGCTCAAGTGCCATTGCTAAGACAATTCTGTGGCATACAAACAGAGTCAAATCGTCCAAGCGGGCGTGCCAGCTTGCAGCTTGGTTCCTTGCACAATGCCAACTTTCCTAGTGTTAGGATGGGCGTTGTAGTTGGCAGCTGGGCATGCAGTGGTGTGGTGACACAGCACGAGCACATCACTATGCTACAGGCTGCCTCTGGGCCGTCTTGCACCTTCGTGCGACCCAAACCTGGTTGCTCTCTGCACGCCATGGCAGGTCTTCATGGCCGCTGCTACGTCGTTCCCTCCCCTGCCAAGCCACGCGACGTCTACTCGGGTTAACCCACCTGACCGATACCGGACATCGCCCGCATTCTATCGCTACTTCGTCGTGCTGGACCTCTTCATGCACAACATTCGTCTATGCGGCTGCGGACCCTGTGTGTGCACGAAGTTTGCAAGGGAATGAAGCTACTGCAGGTGCACGGGAGCACAGGTGCACGGGTGCACGGGAGCACAGAGCCAGATTGCTTCCTATGAGGTGTGAGGTTGTAGATAAGTTTCGAGCAGACAAAGAGGGAGGCAGTAACTGCGCAGAGCCTTACCAACCCACCTTAGGCTCACTCCGCAACTTCAAGAATGGCCACCCTTGCCACCCGTGCTGCCAACTCCGTTGCCACGACCCGCGTGGCTGTGAGGCCAAGCCTTACCCGCCGCACGGTTGCAGTTCAGGCATCAGCCCGGCAGCAAGCACAAAAGGTAAAGCTGGCCACAAACTGAAGGACGCAGATAGGCGCACGTACCTGCCTAGAGCATCGTGGGTGCATCGCAACCAAACTAAGAAGCTGGCATTTCAGCTTGCACTGGGGCGATGCCTGGATTGACTGCGGATGAGTTCGCCATACTGAAGGCTGGGCAACGCATTGCCTTGCTCGCAGGCGTCTCTGGCAGCAGTGACTGCAGCCGCTCTGGCCATCGCTCCCGCAGCTCAGGCAGCACAGGAGGTCATGATGGTTGCTGAGGTGAGCAAGCATAACCAGCATGCTCACCTAGCTGTCTTGGTGAAGCAAGAGAGTCCCCTGAAACGACAGGCATGCGTGTTCTTCTGTCATGCGCAGGGTGAGCCATTCATTGTGCAACTGGGCTGGGCTGCAACTTGCGTGATGTTCTCGTTTTCTCTCTCTCTGGTGGTGTGGGGGCGATCCGGCCTGTAGAGACGAGACCAACTGTGGACTGCGCTTGGACTATCAATACATGTGATTCAGCCAGGCAATGTTTGCAGCACTGTGCCAGTCAACACTGACAATGTGTGTGTAGAACCCTGCACTGCACAGCTGTGCATCTGGCAGGCCTGTCACAAAGAGCTTGGGGGCAGGTGCCAGGGGCGGGGTACTAGTATGATACTATGGTGTGGTCTGCAGCGTGCATGGAGAATCAAGGCTGGCTTGCTGGCTGTGTTTGCTGTGCCTCCTGCTGTAAAGATACTGCTGAGGCTAGGGACACAGCTCATGAACATGCTTGTCACTAGTTATTAGCATTGCGACCTGATGAGCTAGACAGCCAAGGATGCGAGTGCCAAGGAGTTGGGAGTGTATGAGATGGTGGGCGGTGTTTAAGTCGAGTGGCTGGAATGGCCGACGGCTGTAGAGATGTAAGCCACCGTCACAACGAATGTAGAGGGTTTCTTCGTTGCTGCTGCTTTTGCACGACCCAAACCCGTCTTGTCAGCAACACCATCACTACGCAGTGTTTGGTGACAGCAGTGTTGACCGACGACTCATTTGTAGGGAGCGCAATCTAGCCTAGTCAAATCTAGGCCCTTGATAGATAGATCTAGACTAGATGGATAGACTGGATGATGGATAGATATAGGCCCTAGATGAACTAGATTAGACGGTTGGAATGTCGCACTGGTGCTTGCCAACCCAGCTCATTGCTCAATTTGTGCCTATCTAGGCCGACTATTCTAGTCGAGTCCAGATGTCGACTCGCCTAGTCGAGTCGAGACGACTAGGCTAGTCGAGTTGCGCTCCTTACTCATTTGTCATATAAGCAGAGTAAATAAAAGCGTCAGTGATCGTTTCCCCACGAGCAACGCATGTGCTGTCCTGCCCAAGCGACAAACCTGGCCTTGGCAAACACCTACCCATGAACCCACAGCTGACCGGCAGTTGTATCATGCACTGCAAATAATGACTGAACTCATGCATGCCACACACATGCATGCCACGCACCTGCCTTGCAAGCTGTTGATAGGCCAGGATGGAAGCCCACAAGCGGTGAGCCACACTTTGATGACACGTTGATAAAACCCTCTCGATTACCTCTCACCCACACCCTGTCCACCACTAGGGCGCGACACTCATGCCCTTTGCTCACTCAGCAATTGTGAAGCGCACTGCTTCTGCTTGCTTGCGCTGGGCCATGCCGGGGACCACATAAGCATCGCTGACCACTGCAGCGACAGGGTCCGTGCTGATGCCGCAGTCATTGCGCCCGCGCTTGATCTGCACAACCAGCATGGTTCATGAAACACGCATTGCATGGCGCTCACCCACAGCAGTGTTGCATCGCGCGCTCTCATGACTAAGCAGCCTAATGGCCGCTGGCTTCAGTGGTGCAAGCCACCCTCCTCTTCTTCATAGACACAGTGGGTGCACATCAGGGGCTGCATGGCTGCCACACAGGCGTGCATGGGCCTGCTTGATCCCAACAGCTGCTCATTAGCGAGGGCCTGCACCCTTTTCATCTTGAGAAGCTGCTCAACGACATGGGGGAATCTTTTCATGCCCCCACTGTCCTGCCATGCCTTGGCTTGTTGTACTTTCATAGAACCTTTCAGCTTAATCGCTTCATCTCTTTAGTAGTCACCAAACACCAAATTATCATGTGCCCCTGTGTGGTCTGTGGCACAGTACCCTCCTGACACCCACCTTGACATAGCCATCATCGCCATAGAACTTGGCCCAGCTGTTGCGCACCTACACCCAGCAATGAGCAGGCAAGGCACAACACCAGTGTGTGCAGCTGTCTGGCTTGGCTGCGCAGACATGCTGGGTAGACTGCCACCACCTCTTTTGCAGCTACCTGCCATGACCCCTATCCTTGACATGCACCAGCGTCTGCGGTGGGTTGCGTACTGCTGCTAGCATACTGCTGAACAGCCTGGTGCGCATGAGCCTCCGAACATGTGTTTGATGTCTGCTGTGCAGTCCTGACGCCCCAGCCCTTGTGCCCCTGGCCACCTTACGTGTCTGGCTACAGTGCCTATCACCCCAGCATCCACAACACGTGCCCATGCAGCCCATGTGCACAACCATCCACAACCATCCACAACATTCACAACATGTGCCCATCGCCCCGCCCCGCCCCGCCCCGCCCCGCCCCGCCCCGCCCCGCCCCGCCCCGCCCCGCCCCGCCCCGCCCCGCCCCGCCCCGCCCCGCCCCGCCCCGCCCCGCCCCGCCCCGCCCCGCCCCGCCCCGCCCCGCCCCGCCCCGCCCCGCCCCGCCCCGCCCCGCCCCGCCCCGCCCCGCCCCGCCCCGCCCCGCCCCGCCCCGCCCCGCCCCGCCCCGCCCCGCCCCGCCCCGCCCCGCCCCGCCCCGCCCCGCCCCGCCCCGCCCCGCCCCGCCCCGCCCCGCCCCGCCCCGCCCCGCCCCGCCCCGCCCCGCCCCGCCCCGCCCCGCCCCGCCCCGCCCCGCCCCGCCCCGCCCCGCCCCGCCCCGCCCCGCCCCGCCCCGCCCCGCCCCGCCCCGCCCCGCCCCGCCCCGCCCCGCCCGCCCCGCCCCGCCCCGCCCCGCCCCGCCCCGCCCCGCCCCGCCCCGCCCCGCCCCGCCCCGCCCCGCCCCGCCCCGCCCCGCCCCGCCCCGCCCCGCCCCGCCCCGCCCCGCCCCGCCCCGCCCCGCCCCGCCCCGCCCCGCCCCGCCCCGCCCCGCCCCGCCCCGCCCCGCCCCGCCCCGCCCCGCCCCGCCCCGCCCCGCCCCGCCCCGCCCCGCCCCGCCCCGCCCCGCCCCGCCCCGCCCCGCCCCGCCCCGCCCCGCCCCGCCCCGCCCCGCCCCGCCCCGCCCCGCCCCGCCCCGCCCCGCCCCGCCCCGCCCCGCCCCGCCCCGCCCCGCCCCGCCCCGCCCCGCCCCGCCCCGCCCCGCCCCGCCCCGCCCCGCCCCGCCCCGCCCCGCCCCGCCCCGCCCCGCCCCGCCCCGCCCCGCCCCGCCCCGCCCCGCCCCGCCCCGCCCCGCCCCGCCCCGCCCCGCCCCGCCCCGCCCCGCCCCGCCCCGCCCCGCCCCGCCCCGCCCCGCCCCGCCCCGCCCCGCCCCGCCCCGCCCCGCCCCGCCCCGCCCCGCCCCGCCCCGCCCCGCCCCGCCCCGCCCCGCCGCAGCCTGGCAAGTGTGCCAGCAAAGGGTGCGCAGAGGGTCAGGGTCAGGGTCAGGGTCAGGGTCAGGGTCAGGGTCAGGGTCAGGGTCAGGGTCAGGGTCAGGGTCAGGGTCAGGGTCAGGGTCAGGGTCAGGGTCAGGGTCAGGGTCAGGGTCAGGGTCAGGGTCAGGCAGCCTTGAGGCTGGTTGAGACAGGTGGTTGGGACGCACCAGCCAGTAGTCAACGCCGTCACGGGTGGTCCCATAGCCAAACAGCAGGACAGCGTGGTCTAGGTCTGCGCTGCGTGAGGAGCAGCGAGGCTCGTCGTATACACCCTCACCATACGCCCGGAACGACTCAAACTCTGTGGATGGAAGGTGGCAAGTACGCACGCAGGTAGGCAGGCAGGCGGATGGGTGTGGGAAGGGGGCAAAGAAGCAGCCAGGCGCTCGCTGGGAGCGTGGCAGCCAAGCAGCCAAGCAATTAGAAGGTGGGAGGGTGAGCAGCAAGGCTGGGGGTGGGCAGGCAAGCGAAAGGTTAGGCAGGCAGGCAGGCAGGCAGGCAGGCAGGCAGGCACGAACAGCGTGACAAAGTTACTGCAGGCAAGCATATGGAGGGTGGGCAGCCCAGAGTGGGGACGCCATCAGGCAAGGCAAGGCGGGGCGGGAGGATGGCAGGCAAGCAGGTTGGCAAGCGAGGGGTGATAGGGAAGGGTGCCAATAGGGTGACAATGGGACATACTGCAGGCGGCGGTGGGGAGGTGGGAGGTGGCAGCAGCACACAGCACCAGGGCGCACAGCATGTGTTGTGGGTCCCAGGCAATCTCTGCGTGGGCCTGGCTTGAAACCGGCAAAACCGGGTAAGCTTGAAACCGCCTAAACTGGGTGAGGTTGAAACCGCTTAAACCCGGTGAGGGTGAGGGTTAGGGTTTGACCCCCTGCAGTTTGACTAAGTGAGCTTGAAAGCGACTAGGCAGCTGCACAACATACCATGTGGCTGCACAAGCCCCTGGAGCCCCTGACGCCAGCAACACATATGACAAATCATCGAGCTGGATCAGGACCGATCCTTGGACAGCTTCCTGCCAGAGGTCACGGGATCAAACCCCCGCACCTGCGTCCACCGCCACCGCTATGGGCCCCAGGGTCAGCACTGCCTCCATCAGGGCATGCTCATCGCGTGAGGGGATCTCCAGGAAGCCCTTGAACTGGCCAGGACGGGATGCATTGCGGGCCCTGGGGCAAGCAGGCAGGCAGGCAGGCAACTAGCCAGACCATGGTATGGCTCACTCAGCGTGGTACGGCCAGGGGTGGAGCAGGGGCGAGTGCACGGGTGGAGCCAGAGCGATATGCGAGGGCGCCAGGCCAGAGCCAGGGGTTGGGCAGGTCCTCCGACCTGACCCCTGTGCAGTTTGCCGGGGTGTAGCTCCTGCATCCCTCCTCACCTTGCCTGCACACTGCCACCCTGCTTTGGATCTAGAGCCTCTTGCCTACCCTGCCTGGTGCCTGTTGCCTAGTCTGCCATCTCCCTACCCTGCCTGTTGCCTAACCTGCAGTAGTCGTTGTTGGAGAGGTAGGGGTAGTCCTGCTCCAGGGCAATGCCCCCCTCGCGCGCCACGTAGTTGAAGGCGGGCTGGTAGTCCCCGCCGCCTGACAGCAGGATTGGTGTGCCAGAGGAAGGGGTGGGAGAGGAAGGGCTGCCCTCGCGCCACTGACCCAGGCGGCTCACCACGAGGGAGGAGGGGAAAGAGGGGGAAGGGGAAAGAGGGGGAAGGGGAAAGAGGGGGAAGGGAAAGGAGGGGAAGGGGGAGCGGGGAAAGAAAAAGAAAGGAGCGGGAGGGAAAAGGGGGTAGGGGGTTAGGGGGAAGGGAGGGGAAGGAGGGGAAGGGAGTGGGGAGTAGGAAGGGAGTGGGGAATGGGAAGGGAGTGGGGAGTGGGGAGAGAGTGGGGAGCGGGGAGGGAGTGGGGAGTGGGGGGGGGGTTCAGGAGCACAGCCTACTCACATCAGTGGTCTACTAAAGAGTGCCTGGGCACAAGGTGCAAGGGCACCAGCTGATGCTTTGCCTCAAGTGGAGGACACACACACACACACACACACACACACTGTCCGCCACCAACGAGGGGATTCAGGTCAGGGTGGTCGATGCGGGCTGAGGTTGAGAAAAGAGTGAGAACCTACTCCACGTCACACCTTCTGTGCCTGTTCCCAACAGAAGCTGAGTCACACCTGCTGTCTCGTGAGCACCAAACCCCAGGCCCCAAACGCCACCCCCCATGAGCTGCAACGTATCAACCACTTAAGCTGCAACGTTTGGTTCTCCAGCCCTGGCCATGGTCCTTGCCCCTATCCCTGGCCCTGCCCCACTGATCCCTGGTTGCAACGTCTGGTCCTCCAGCCCTGGCCCTGGCTTTCATCCTTGCCCCTAGCCCTGGCCCTGCCCCCACTGGCCTGGCTCCCTGGCTGCTCCCCCCTCACCGCATCCCCCTGGGCCATAGTCCCAGCTGCAGTCGATGATCTGCTGCTCACTGAAGGAGCGGCGCTGGCCTGTGCTCACATACCTGGACAGGGTGAGGGGCAGACACACAGGGGAGCAGGTGGGCAGGTGGGCAGGTGGGCTGGTGGGCTGGTGGGCAGGTGGGCAGGTGGGCAGGTGGGCAGGTGGGCAGGTGGGCAGGTGGGCAGGTGGGCAGGTGGGCAGGTGGGCAGGTGGGCAGGTGGGCAGGTGGGCAGGTGGGCAGGTGGGCAGGTGGGCAGGTGGGCAGGTGGGCAGGTGGGCAGGTGGGCAGGTGGGCAGGTGGGCAGGTGGGCAGGTGGGCAGGTGGGCAGGTGGGCAGGTGGGCAGGTGGGCAGGTGGGCTGGTGGGCTGGTGGGCTGGTGGGTAGGTGCTGGAGTCATCACATCTTTTCTACGCAAGTCACACAGGTGTCTGTCAGGCCAGGGGTCAGGCACTCACCACACCCCCTCCATGGAGCCTGTTGCTGAGAAGGACTGCGGTCAGGGGTCAGGTTCAAGGGTCAAGGGATGGCTACAAAGCACAGTAGTGCCCATACCTGTCACGCGAGCTGCGTTAACACCTGTTGCATGTCACCAAGCCAAAAGGGTCCACGGATGGGAGTTGCTGTGAATGTGAGGACTCCGTCATTAACCAGCCACGCACTATGGAAATCAATAGGAAAAGCTTGCAGAGGACAGATCAAGCTTACAGGGGAACAAAGGGCAGAGGACGCTCACAGGGAAACCCACAGGTGGCATCAGCCATGGGACCGTGACCGACCTGCGTGACTAGCCAATGCACCTGTTGCCCCTCCTCCTTGTCCCTTAGCCCCTGGCACCCTGTCCCCTGCCAGCCTGCCCTCTTTCCCCCTGCCCAGTCCACGCTTGACCCACAGCCAGCCACTTACATAGCAGGAGCCGCACATGCCCTGGTCCTTGATGCCCGGGTCAGCCCCCGTGCCGCGCCAGTCCACATGGCTGGGCAGCTGGGAGGGGCGCAGCCGTGGCTCAAAGCGCCCCACGGGCGTGTAGCTGTCCGGCACCTGATGTGCAGGGCGGTGAAGAGGAGGCGGCAGGCAGGGCAGTTGAGAGGAACACCAGTGTCGGCAATTGCTGTGGAGGTGACGTGGAGGTCGAGGTGGAGGGTGAGGTGGAGGGTAAGGGTGAGGAGGCAGGCAGGGCAGTGAAAAGGAGGCATGCAGGGCAGAGACAAGGAAGAGGCAGGCAGGGTGGGGTGGGGTGGGGTGGGGTGGGGTGGGGTGGGGTGGGGTGGGGTGGGGTGGGGTGGGGTGGGGTGGGGTGGGGTGGGGTGGGGTGGGGTGGGGTGGGGTGGGGTGGGGTGGGGTGGGGGTGGGGTGGGGTGGGGTGGGGTGGGGTGGGGTGGGGTGGGGTGGGGGTGGGGGTGGGGTGGGGTGGGGTGGGGTGGGGTGGGGGTGGGGTGGGGTGGGGTGGGGGTGGGGTGGGGTGGGGTGGGGTGGCCCCAGCTGGCTCACTCTTGTCAGCTGCGGGCGGTTAGCCAGTGCGGCCTTGCGGGCCTTGTTAGGCAGCATGACCGCCAGGAACTCCTCGTCACTCCAATCAGCCCAGGCATGCACCTTTTGACGGTAGCTCCTTAGGGGAGCACAACATAAGGTCACACCGGCAACGTAAGGTCACACCAGCGGCCATATGTAGGGTACGCCCATAGAATTCTAGGTGGCTCGGAATCCTAGAAACTTTTCCTGAGCCTAGAAACCTAGAAATAGAATTCTAGGTTGGCCGGCCGGATTCCTAGAAATTTTTCCTGAGCCTAGAAACCTAGAAATAGAATTCTAGGTTGGCCGGTCGCTCCTTAGCCATATGTCAAGGCAGGGACGGCAGCTGAGTATGGGATCAAAGGGGGTTTTGAGGGGGGGCCAAGGGGGCGGTGAGGGGGCCCGAGGCAGGGACCACGAAGGGGCCAAGGCGGGGGACAGGCGGGGGGAGGGGAGCGAGCAGGGGCTTGCTGGTGGGGCCTGGGCAGGGGTCTGGAAGTTGACAGGGGGAGGGGGTTATGGGGTTAGCAGGTGCGCCTGCTGGCTCACTTGCTAGGGTCAGCGTTGTGCGCCTGCACCGCCTGCACCGTGGACTGGAAGCGAGCCAGCCGGCTGGCGAATACCTCATGCCCCGCAGTATGGGCTCGGCCACCAGGCCCGAAGGGCATGGCGATCTGCACACAGGAGGGTTTGGCAAGGCAAGGCAAGGCACAGGCCCAGGCCAGACCCTCCTTGGTGGCGCTGCAGGGTCCCCTGGGCAGGGCTGGAGGCTGTGTGGGGGGGCATAGGAGAGGGCAGAGGGGCAGCCCAGGCCGGCTGGCTGAGCAGTGCCCAGCAGCTCCCAGGTCAGGCCAGTGCCTGTGCATGCCAGCTGTGCCTGCCAGTGCCTGCCAGCTACTCTATTACTACAGTACTCTGCTCTTCTCCTAGCGTGAGCCAGGAGAGGGTGAGACAGAGAGGAGGTCAGGCCAGGCCAGACCTTTGCCTGCCAGCTGCCAGGTGTCAGCCACTCTTTGCCAGCAGCAGGGACAGCCTGAGGGTAGGGTCCCCAGTGGGCACTAGGGGCAGGCCATTCAGGGAGTGGGGATCTGGAGGGCAGCTCCCCACATGCTGCCCTCACCCACCTGCTGCTGCCCGCCCGCCCCACTGCCCCACGTGCCGCCGCCCACCTGGAGCACTGCCCCCTGGGCGGGGATATGGTGAGTGTTGCTGGGGTGGGCAGCCCTGGCAAAGGCGTGGTAGGCAGACTCCACTGTGTCCAGCCAGCAGGGCCCATGCAAGCACATGCACAAGAACACGACATGAGGAGGAGAGACTGCCTTCCACTCAGCTGGGCCAGCAGCACCCACCACCCAACCAACTCACCAACCACCTCCCCAGCCAGCCTTGAGCCGTAGTAGGGCTCTGCACCACCTGCTGACACTGGTCTGCCTGCCCAACACATTAGGCATTTGACTCCACAGCACCAAACTCGAGCTGCCCTGCTGACAGCTCCTTTGTGAACTTCAACGAGCTCCAACCCAACTGCCCAACTGCCTAACTGCCCTTGTAGGTTACGGGGGACAGCCAGCACGCTTCCACATTGGTGAACAACGCCCCATGCTCGTCATCACACTCACGGTCGTACCCGCGCACTCGCGGCAACAGCGCATGCAGCTGCGCCGCGACCGGGTGGCGCGCTTGCAACACCTCCGCCGGCGAGCCGCTTTGTCGCGAGACACCTGGTTTGCTGGCGCACACGGGTGGAGGAGAGAAGGGGGTGTCGCCGCGCACGTCTGTTTGTCGCCCAGCGCGAGCCAGCCGGTCGTCGCTGACGGGGGGAGCGGGCCACTGCAGCTCGGTGGTAAAGTGCGTGAAGGTGTAGATGTACTCGTCAAAGTGACCATCTGCATGGTGCAGGGCATTGGAAGAGGTCCGCTCACCACGCCTTACCCACCCTCCACTTAGCTTGGCCTGATTACATGCAGTGGCCTTACCGCAACACGCAGTGCACACAAGAGAGCCATAGGGCTGGGATGAGGTCCACACACATCATGGGTTGTGATGAGCTGTTCCCATGTTCAGGCCAGAGGTGTTGAAGTTCACACTGTGCGTGCCAGCTCAGCATCATCGTTGACCTTTTCGACGGCTGTGCAGCTTGTGTGATGTCCATGCTTGTGTGACGTTCATGCTGATGCCACATGTGCAGTGAGTGACATCAGGCCACACCTGAGGTTAGCGGAGGGTGGTCACACCCCACCTGTGAGGTAGTTGATGCCCAACATGACGAACTTGAGGGGAACGCCACTGGCGGTGGTGTAGAAGGTATATTGGCTGACCTGCAATCACACCCAGTCACACGCACTGACAGCAGATAACATTCCATCTGACCCTGGCCCTGCTCTGCAACCCTAGCCATGGCAACAGACTAGCTGATCTGCAGTCACACTAATGCAAGGATAAGGACTTACAGTAGCAAGCACGCATGCAAGCACGCAAGCATGCATGCAAGCACGCAAGCTGCTCAAGTGCCGTTGATTAGCAGCTGGGCCAGATCAGCCAGACTGTGCCCCTACCCCTCTGTGCGGTGCCATGCCCCAGCCGCATCACCCAGCTTGCTGCCCACCTTGTCGCCGGACTTGTGCTGGAATTGCCAGATTTGCGCAGCCTCACCATCCAGGGTGATGTCGCCCCCAAACTCCCAGCCCGTCAAGTCAGGGAACACCTGTGGCCAGGCAAACCATCACTCAAGCTATCAGGGCCAAGACACCACCTCACAGCTCACACCTGATGGTGCCTCTGGACCCGACCCCTGGTCACAACCCTGGATCTGGCCACTGCATACTTTGCTTAGCAAAGGATGTATAAAACTCCTGACATGTACATACTGTAGTGATACGCCTTGTTGGTGATTTCACCAGATCAATTCGTCACCAAATTGTACCACCATTGTTTGAGCGTGAGATTTGGGTTTTCACCAAATCAGCGTATCGCCAACAAGGCGTATCACTACAGTATATAACATACATACTTCTAGTTTTTAGTTTCAATAGATAGCTAGCAGCCAGGTACTACTATCCGCGGCGGGGTGGCAGGCACAAGCCATGCCGGTGTGATTGCAGCCGGTACACAGCCACAGGCTTCTGGCCTGCCCATGCCTGGACTGCTGCTCATGTCGCTGTGCGTACTACGGCCACACAGATGGCAGTCACACTACCAGACTGGCAGGTGGCTGTTTACACACAGCAAGGAAAGTGTGAAGGAGCACTGGCTGGACGACTGGCTGGACACTGCACTGGCTGGACACCGCGGTCAACACAGTGCTCAGCTCTGTGCCGAGCTGCATGACCATGGTAGTGCTGTTGACCATGGCGTTCGTTATGTCTCCTCGCATGGTCATGCGGATGCTGGCCATCATGACGCACCGAGTCTACATCGTTGTGAGAGCCTGAGCGGTACCGGTACACCCCACAGCGGGTGACGTTGATGCGAGGGTACACCGAGTACTCCACGTCCTGGTGGCACACACAATGGTCAACACCAAGATTAGCAAGTTAGCGATCGAGTAAGGCTAAGTCAGTATGGAGGGCTCAAATCACAGCTACCAGGCAAGCTGAAAGCTCAGTAGGTTTGCCTTTGCTTGCAGCCTGCAGTGAGAGTCTGCATGTATACCAGCAGCGCTGTGTGACTTGGTGGACAGGCGGCAATGAGTAGCTCTCACCGCCAAGCTCAGAACTGTGTCCAAGCCACCCAGCACCTCGATGCGCATGCGCTGGTTGGCGCCATCACGCCAGACAGTGACGGGAAACCTGTGACCAGGTTCTGTTCACAACAGTGACTGCTACGCCTAGCCTTGCTGTCAGTGATGAGGGGGTCCCCCACACATGCTTACTTCAGGCCTTGAGGCTGGGTCAGGTAGAGATGAGGCAGTGACACATCGAAGGTGACCTGCAGCCCCAGGCAAAGCGCGAAAACGTGGGGGCTGCAACGTGATGAATACCAAACAATAATGCGCGGTCGCCCCTTACAGTGTAAGTGTCTGGAAAAGCAGGCGGCGTCGGAGCACTGGCTGTGCGAACCGGCAGTCGTGCGGCCTTGACGCCGCTTGTGTGGCAAGATATTGCGCATAACAACAGCGCAGCTACGATCCAGTGCATAATCGCACGTTTCTTTAAGTCCCGAAACCGGGGATGGTGGGACGTCTCGAACCTAGACGCGTAGTTTAGCCGAGCAAAAATACTCAATACGGCAAAGCCAGCGCTCAGGAGCGGGGTGCCGGGTTTGTGAGTGACGCTTGCACGATGAACTTGCATGGCAGGCAGTCATCCTTCACGTCTCTATTCTCTCACGGTCGGTCAATTGACAATACTACGCCAATACTATAGCACAGGTGCTGCCAGCCTTAGAATGTCGTCTCCTTCGCTGATGACTCCGCAAGGGACACGGGGCTTCTCGCCCCTGCGCACATCCGTGCTTACCACCGCTGGTGGGCATGTTTGGACAAAGGCGAACGCGACAGCAGGATGGCAGCCACAGGACGTTTGTGCGCTGCTGAGTAGGGCCCGCGGTCAAGCTGGAGCACGTCTCTGAAAAGTTTGCTGGACTTTGGACGGACCTTGAGCATGAGAAGCAGGTCCGCTGCCAGCCCGGCCGCCCTGCACCCCTGTTCACTGGCCGTCGAGCTTCGGTGATGGGACATGTGTGCGGGTGGCTGTGCAGAACCGCCGTATCCAGGAGTCAACGCGGTTGCAGATGTTCCAGGAGTCGGTGTCCCGGCTAGAGAAGAGCTTGGAGGTACGAGCAGCAGTGTGCACAGCGTGGAGTTGCAGGCCCCTATGTGTGGTGCCACAAGGCCCTCCTTGGCCTGACACATGATTGGATGCAGGCAGAGGTCAAGCGGCGGGCAGAGTCAGACAAGCAACTACAAACTCACTTCGAGAGCGAGCTGAGAGCCCTGCAGGTGGGAATAATGCTGTCTAGAGCAAGCTAGTGATGCAGAGCCCAGCCTGACATCAGCCTGCCTTGGAATGCACTGTCAGGAGCGGACAGCAAACCAGGCAATGGAGCTGCAGTCTTCCTTGAAGACAGCAGTCGACTCCCTCACTAACCGCATTCAGGACCTGCATGGCTTGGTCAGGTGCGCCATAGCATCTCGGACAGGGCAGCCACAGGGGTGCAGCAGTAGACTATTGGTGGCTGAACCCAACCACTAGTGGTGTGCAGGGAGGAGCGTGAGCAGCGCCGCAATGACATCGAGCACCTGGCCACCAGCCTGGTGGGCAAGGTCAACGAGTGTGTGACAGCATTAGATGAAGGTGAGGAGGCTCCTGCCTGCAGCACCAGCACTATGCAGTGCATGCCACAAGGCGAGTGCCTCACCCTTGTGTGCTCTGTTTTGCAGAGCGGAGCGTGCGAGTCACTGAGCAAACCGTGAGCATCAAGCGCTTTGGCGAGGACCTCATCACCCTTCAGCAGCGCATTGAAGCTGAGAAGCTGAACCGTGACTCTGAGCTGGGTGCACTGCGCTCTGAGATCCATGACGTGTTGGGCAACCGCTCAGCCAATGATGAACACTTCAAGGTATGGGCTAGCCCAGTAAGGTTCTCATGGCGTAAGGAGCTCGGAGGAGCCATAGCAGGCCAGCATGTTGAGTAGCTGATCTTGGCATGTACACTGTGCGCCACTTGCAGGCTGCCACCCTTGAGGAGCTAGCTGCCCTCAAGAGCTCCTTGGCGCTAGAGCGCGAGGAGCGAGTGGCAGAGGACGACGAGATTGTGCAGGCCATCAACGACTACACACGGGCCTTGCAAGAGGGCCTCAAGTTAGTTAACACATAGCGACACCTTGAGAACCCCAGCCAGCTGCTGCAAATGAAGCATTACTGCACTGTTGATTAGTCAATTCAGGCAATTAAGCATTGCATACTGTCAAGCACAGTCACGCAGTTCAAGGCAGAATGCATTGGATCTAGACACTCACCGTTTGGCATGCTCGTTGTGTCCTGCCACGCATTAGTGTAGAACACACAATGATAAAAAGATGGGCATGGCGAGTAGGCGAATGTAAACATTATGGACGGCGGCACGCTGAGCGGGGTCTTCTGGTCAGTGTACCTTCTACCGTAACGCATGGTTCATCTTTCCCATCTATATGTCCCATGCAAGATGCGATATATTAGCTGGATGAGCTTCTTCATCATCCAAGCAGCAATTTGAAAATCACACTAACTTAGACCCGGGGCTTTAGCTCACATGGTAGAGCGCCCGCTTAGCATGCGGGAGGTAGGGGGATCGATACCCTCAAGCTCCAACCCTTTTTCCTCATGCCATTCACGGCTGCCCTTTTTCCGCGGCTTAGGTCGTTGCTCCCATGCTCCCCTACCCTTGTTACCCCATGCCCAGCTTGGCCTTCCAATGTAGCACAGGTCATCGGTGCTTAACCCTTTCATGCCCTTGTTCCTTGCCTAGTTTGGCCTTCTCTTGTGCCCCCATTGGAGTCTATAATAAAGTTATAGTCGATGTTATCGCTGCCCAATGTGTCCACCTTTCTCTCGAGCCAATCAGACTCAGCAAGTCACCCTGCTAGGCGGCATGGTAGTCACATGTCTAGATTGGTTGGCTGGGCGTGGCTGGCTTAGTCATGCGCTTGGCTCCTGCGCATTGTTGGCATGATACATGTCACCATCAGCCATTTACGCATCAGCCTCCACCTTCAGGGCCATTTGCTGGACTGCCAGGAGGCACTGGGACGCAGTCAGGGCCTGGAAGGTCGTCATCTATACGCAACGTGTGTGCGAGTTGGCCTGGATCGCGCTAGCTCAAGTGGCGGCCACCATGCCAACCTCAGCCCCAGCCTCAGTCCCAGTCTCAGCCTTAGCAAGTCCCCTTGGCAGCGCAGCTAGCAGTCCTTGCATAACGCATATTGCGCGGGGCGGGGCGGGGCGGGGCGGGGCGGGGCGGGGCGGGGCGGGGCGGGGCGGGGCGGGGCGGGGCGGGGCGGGGCGGGGCGGGGCGGGGCGGGGCGGGGCGGGGCGGGGCGGGGCGGGGCGGGGCGGGGCGGGGCGGGGCGGGGCGGGGCGGGGCGGGGCGGGGCGGGGCGGGGCGGGGCGGGGCGGGGCGGGGCGGGGCGGGGCGGGGCGGGGCGGGGCGGGGCGGGGCGGGGCGGGGCGGGGCGGGGCGGGGCGGGGCGGGGCGGGGCGGGGCGGGGCGGGGCGGGGCGGGGCGGGGCGGGGCGGGGCGGGGCGGGGCGGGGCGGGGCGGGGCGGGGCGGGGCGGGGCGGGGCGGGGCGGGGCGGGGCGGGGCGGGGCGGGGCGGGGCGGGGCGGGGCGGGGCGGGGCGGGGCGGGGCGGGGCGGGGCGGGGCGGGGCGGGGCGGGGCGGGGCGGGGCGGGGCGGGGCGGGGCGGGGCGGGGCGGGGCGGGGCGGGGCGGGGCGGGGCGGGGCGGGGCGGGGCGGGGCGGGGCGGGGCGGGGCGGGGCGGGGCGGGGCGGGGCGGGGCGGGGCGGGGCGGGGCGGGGCGGGGCGGGGCGGGGCGGGGCGGGGCGGGGCGGGGCGGGGCGGGGCGGGGCGGGGCGGGGCGGGGCGGGGCGGGGCGGGGCGGGGCGGGGCGGGGCGGGGCGGGGACTGACAAGACCACTTCACACACGCAAATCAGTGCACAACTAGCGACTTTGAGGGGGTGTTTCTTGTTTACGGTTCGCCTCGGAATGAGACTGTTGTTCCATGCCCACCAACATCGTGAAAATATCGCAGTAATCAGCGAAATCCGTGAAATATATAATAATATTGTGTTTGTAACAGTCCAGACACTCAGCTAGGATGAATGCGATGTTTATGTCATTCCCCATGCAGGTTCTAGTGTGACATTTGAAGTACTTTGTTTTTAAGCTGAGATCGTTTTGGATTCGAGGAGAAAGATGTAAGCAAACACTGCTCTTCTGCTCCAGCGTCCCTGTTACTGAACAAGTCCCTGGTTCGACTAGGCTCGCCACTACCAAGAGTACGTGTGTAGCCAGCGTCTCTATTCGCGGCCACAGCACCCAGTAGCTGCTTTCTAAGTCTGTAGCTGCTCTAGCCGCATACGCAACAGCTATTTAGCCCAGCCAGTTCAAAAACCCTAAAGTTGCAGCCATGCATACTGGGTACCTGGCTGTACTGTAACACTTGGTTTCCCCGTATTCGATCATCCCTGTGCAGTGAGCGCAAACCCAGAGACCGTCACTGATCTGGTCGACGAGCTTGAATCTCTGGAAGCGCATCCAGCGAACCCACCTCCAGAACGACCTACTCGAGCGGCCATTCCCTACCCAGCTTCCAGTTCGGGTTCGGCTCAAGGTCGTGGACCAGTTCGGGTTCGGCTCGGTTGGCCCACCAGTCCGGTCCTTCCCGCGGAAGAGGCAGGATCCTACCTGGCACTAGCGCCAGAGCTGCGTACCCTGTCACCTGTTATGCTATTCTGCAAACTTGCCTGACCCGGAGAATGATAGCTAGACGTGCTTTAGCAGAGTGCTTTTTTGTATTGCTTCTTGCTTTGCCCGCTTTGCGGAGAATGTTGCATAGCTAGTCCCGTTAATGCGGAGAGTGTAAGCTAGTCCTGACTTGCACGACTGCAGTGCACCGCAGTTTGTCTTTGCACTTGCGATGCTTACCACCATCATCCCCACCACCACCCCAGCTAACGGGAGTTTAGCGAGCTGGTTGTCATCAAACATGTCGTCTTGCAGCCAAAACAGCAGCCAGTTGCACCATAGCCTGCTCTAAGCAGAGTTACATCTGAGTGAAACTGCAGCCAACCTGCCCTATGCAGAGCCTCATCTCTATCAAAACAATCAGCCTGCTCAAGCAGAGATACATTGCACCGGCAACAACACATACCTGGCCACCTCTAGGCACAGAGCATTCCTTACAGGTAAATCACCACCGACATCAGCCTGCCCAAGCAACGCCAGTTCCTTGCAGTGCACCAGCCTGCAGAGAGTAGAACATGTAGTTGGCAGTAGCACCCAGCCTACCAGGCATAGTCTCAAGCTGATAGACACGACAAGCAGGGCAAAGTGGCATGGGGGCCAGCCCAGTAGTCATATCTTGACGTCTTGACATGCACTCTCAGCTGCCCAGCGTTAAGTGCACCATACGCCACACATAGCTGCTTCTGTAGCGCACAGAACTTCTGTCGACATCGCTCTTGTTAGACTCGGTCGACGCACTTGCAGCCCAACCCGCAGCACAAGTGGAACCCCACAGCGGAGAGCTCTTACGACCTTCCACCCTTCTATGAGGAGACAACGCAGTAAGCTGGCCTAGCCCAGCACCTGCAGCACCTGCGACAAAACGCGCATCATTGCTCTGCCACATCCCGCTTCAGGCGAGACCTCACAGCACAGCTCTAGCTTATCCTGCTGGCTTCAGCCACAGAAACATCACCTACAGCCCAGCAGCCTGCCAGAACACTCAAGCAGCATAGCCGCATGGCATACGCAAACAGACACTTGCAGCCCAGGTTTAGCCTGAGGTAGCGCACATATACAACATGGCAGCAGAGCTTCCTCGCCCAGCAGCCTACCAGCACAAACAAGCCGCATAGCTTCACAGTATGCGCACAAAGTTGCCGCCTGAGGTAGCACAAATACACCATGACAGCTCACCTAGAAGCCTACCAGCACAAACAATCCGCACAGCCGAACAGCATGCGCACTCTCTCACAGCCCAGGTTCTGCCTGAGGTAGCATACACAGCATGGCTGCAAGGCACACAGCCCAGGAGCCTACCATTACCATCAAGTCGTTAGCTTCACAGTTAGCGCACAAGCAAGCAGCCCAGGTGTCCCCTGAGGTAGCGCACAACGGCACGGGGCAAAGCGATAATGCATTTGCCTAGGGTTGCAGCCTCCTTGCTGCTTCTCTCATGTTCACTCATGCATGGGCCACACACAATGCAGTCAGGCACAAACACCTCTGCATCCAATCAATCGGGCACATACGCCTAGGCCCTTGAGTTTCGCAGCCTTGCACCTCAAGTGACCTCAAAGTGCACAGTACCAGCGTCTCACCACGGCTGCACTGGCTGGCTAGCATGCCAGTTACTACAGCAGAGCCGGGGGGGTCAAATAGTTCCCATGCGCACCGACCTGCAACACATGGGCATGAGTGCAACAAAGCACCTGACCTTACTATCTTTCCACTCTGGTTAGGGACAAAGCATATGTCTGCTTATATCCCACCAACTCTGTTCCAGCACTATGCAGCCGGCATGGTTTGATCACCCATTGCAACCTGCGCTGAACACAGCCACCACTACTTCGTCTGTTACAATGGTTTCTTCTGTCAGCTACCGCCAGCAAGGAGAAGGAGAGCATGACCAAGATGGGGCACGAGACAAGATTCTGATGCTTCTGTCGATGAGTATGAACACCTCTTTGCGAGAAATATGCATGTAGCTTTGCTTTGCATGGAGCTGGATGCATTTGCGTGTCTGTTGCATGTACCCTGATGCATGACTTGATATGACTGATGTCCGCTTCTTTATGCGTCTTCCTGCATGTAGCTTTGCTTTGCATGGAGCTGGATGCATTTGCGTGTCTGTTGCATGTACCCTGATGCATGACTTGATATGACTGATGTCCGCTTCTTTCTGCGTCTTCCTGCATGTAGCTTTACTTTGCACGGAGCTGAATGCATTTGCTTGTCTGTTGTAGGTAGCTAGCATCATGAATGTTTTTGTCTGCCTGTCCTTGCATGCCTGTTTTGCCTGTTGTCGCAAGATTCTGATTGATATCAAAACTGCAAGCTCCGGGACGTAGCTTTTCGGAGTGGGGGAGAGTGTAACAGTCCAGACACTCAGCTAGGATGAATGCGATGTTTATGTCATTCCCCATGCAGGTTCTAGTGTGACATTTGAAGTACTTTGTTTTTAAGCTGAGATCGTTTTGGATTCGAGGAGAAAGATGTAAGCAAACACTGCTCTTCTGCTCCAGCGTCCCTGTTACTGAACAAGTCCCTGGTTCGACTAGGCTCGCCACTACCAAGAGTACGTGTGTAGCCAGCGTCTCTATTCGCGGCCACAGCACCCAGTAGCTGCTTTCTAAGTCTGTAGCTGCTCTAGCCGCATACGCAACAGCTATTTAGCCCAGCCAGTTCAAAAACCCTAAAGTTGCAGCCATGCATACTGGGTACCTGGCTGTACTGTAACAGTGTTCCCCCTTTTTAAAGCTACTACTTATAGTGCAGTACTGTAACATACCTAATGCTGCAACATTGCATTGACTGTAGCAAAGCTCTGTTGCCCTTCACCCATTCTCTCCTTTCCGTCAAACAAAACTCATTTAACAAGAAACAACATGTTTGACAACATGTTTGACTGCGGGTAATCTCACTCAGCTACTCCAATCAAGTTGAAGCATCCTCGGTCGCACACTTAATGACTACAAACCCCACATCGATGACACGTTCCATCCACACAACTGGACACCACTGGGCTCATTGAGCCCCCACCTCCCACAAGGATTCTCTCCTTTCAGGCTTCACCTTTGGAGAGTGGCTTGTACCCTCCCAAGCCATGTCCCCTCAGAGTAACAATCACTACTTTGAGGGCACGAAGCAGAAGCAATCATACTAGCGTGCAGCTTTACGGCAAGTAGGGCGGCCAGGGCACCAGGGAGGCTGTTATCTGCAGGCTCAGCGCCTGTGTGATTGTACCTATGATGCGGGCTGGTGCTCCGGGGTAGGGGTGGGCCCTACGGCTGATCAAGGACCGGTGTCATGGCCAACACGCTGACATGGTAGCCGATAGTGTAACCTCAGCTCCGGGCCTGCTTCTCCACTGTGTTGGTAGATGTGTTGGTAGCCTACTGATTTAAACAGCAATGCCGAGCAACCGGGGCGATTGGGTTTCACCTCGCAACTTGCGCACTACCACCTACCCCATGCCAGCTGCCTTCTCTAGCTGCAAGCTGATGTCATGGTCTTGATGGTTGGCAGTGCAGAGCATTGCCTGGCAGCTGTGCGCACACAACGGGAGCAGCAAGGGAGGGGCAGCAGCAGCAGAAGGAGGGGAGGGAGCAGCAGGCGTGCATCAGCTGGGGATTCGCAGCCTCTGCAGCCACCACCACCACCCACACCCTCAACCCCATGCGACCAAGACACTGTGAAGCTGGTGCTGCAGTGGGTGTAACTAAGCAGCACCGTGACTGCCTTATGAAAGCAGAAGTCAGCAAGTGGCTGAAGTGAGGTAGCTACAGAGCACACCAGCTTGAGCAGTTCTTCAAACCCGCATTAGCGCCCACATGATATGGTGTGGATGTATGACGCCTTGGCAGTGCCCACCTTGTAGACTGCAAGAGTATGCGTTTGTCCGCAAGGTCTTCGTAAGTCGACCATCACCCATGCTTGCCTGCAAATGCTGCACGCACATCCAACTCCGGCCCTGAGATCCAGCTGCTGTTTGCTATAGGACAGCTGGTATCTGAACAGCCTGGGCAGCCAGCCTGATCAGGCTGATGGGCAGGCTTACATGTATGTGTGTTTAAGTGGCTGGCGATAATTGGTCGGTAAGGAGCCCAAGTCAAAGGCCTCTCCAGAATGCATGCATGAATGTGGTCAAAAACTGCAAATGCTAGGTAATGATGGTGTAATGGCTGCTGTTAGGCCAAGTCCATGCGAAGAGGCTTATGCCGCCACCGTCATGAACACCAGGCTTGAACACCAGGATAAGGGGTTGAAGGCAGCAGCAGCAGCAGCAGCAGAGGCAATGAACACCGAGCAATAGGAGACTGACAGGGGAGGTGCATAGGTAGATGAGCGGCAGCAAGCAATGACGGTAATGACAGCTATAATAGCCAAGGTGGCACAGTCTAGGCGGCTACAGAAGAGCATTGCAGGGGGCTAGTTGCGTTTGGAGTAGGGTGCACACAGGTTTCAATAAGGCTGTTCTTGACCCCCTTCCTCCTGACTTCGCATCGTAACTGCCAGGATGCGTTGTGAAGAGCGTCTTATCATGTCCTATCAGTGCTGGCTCCAATCACGGATGTGTGTTGTGTGAGTGACGCTTGCACGCGAAACTTGCATGGCCAGTTTCACCCTGCTCATATTAGCATATAAACATACCAGTCTCCGAAGTTAACCCCAATAGTACAGGTGCTGCCAGCCTTAGAATGTCGTCTCCTTCGCTGATGACTCCGCAAGGGACACGGGGCTTCTCGCCCCTGCGCACATCCGTGCTTACCACCGCTGGTGGGCATGTTTGGACAAAGGCGAACGCGACAGCAGGATGGCAGCCACAGGACGTTTGTGCGCTGCTGAGTAGGGCCCGCGGTCAAGCTGGAGCACGTCTCTGAAAAGTTTGCTGGACTTTGGACGGACCTTGAGCATGAGAAGCAGGTCCGCTGCCAGCCCGGCCGCCCTGCACCCCTGTTCACTGGCCGTCGAGCTTCGGTGATGGGACATGTGTGCGGGTGGCTGTGCAGAACCGCCGTATCCAGGAGTCAACGCGGTTGCAGATGTTCCAGGAGTCGGTGTCCCGGCTAGAGAAGAGCTTGGAGGTACGAGCAGCAGTGTGCACAGCGTGGAGTTGCAGGCCCCTATGTGTGGTGCCACAAGGCCCTCCTTGGCCTGACACATCATTGGATGCAGGCAGAGGTCAAGCGGCGGGCAGAGTCAGACAAGCAGCTACAAACTCACTTTGAGAGCGAGCTGAGAGCCCTGCAGGTGGGAATAATGCTGTCTAGAGCAAGCTAGTGATGCAGAGCCCAGCCTGACATCAGCCTGCCTTGGAATGCACTGTCAGGAGCGGACAGCAAACCAGGCAATGGAGCTGCAGTCTTCCTTGAAGACAGCAGTCGACTCCCTCACTAACCGCATTCAGGACCTGCATGGCTTGGTCAGGTGCGCCATAGCATCTCGGACAGGGCAGCCACAGGGGTGCAGCAGTAGACTATTGGTGGCTGAACCCAGCCACTAGTGGTGTGCAGGGAGGAGCGTGAGCAGCGCCGCAATGACATCGAGCACCTGGCCACCAGCCTGGTGGGCAAGGTCAACGAGTGTGTGACAGCATTAGATGAAGGTGAGGAGGCTCCTGCCTGCAGCACCAGCACTATGCAGTGCATGCCACAAGGCGAGTGCCTCACCCTTGTGTGCTCTGTTGTGCAGAGCGGAGCGTGCGAGTCACTGAGCAAACCGTGAGCATCAAGCGCTTTGGCGAGGACCTCATCACCCTTCAGCAGCGCATTGAAGCTGAGAAGCTGAACCGTGACTCTGAGCTGGGTGCACTGCGCTCTGAGATCCATGACGTGTTGGGCAACCGCTCAGCCAATGACGAACACTTCAAGGTATGGGCTAGCTCAATAAAGTTGTCATGGCGTAAGGAGCTAAGAGGAGCCATAGCAGGCCAGCATGTTGAGTAGCTGATCTTGGCATGTACACTGTGCGCCACTTGCAGGCTGCCACCCTTGAGGAGCTAGCTGCCCTCAAGAGCTCCTTGGCGCTAGAGCGCGAGGAGCGAGTGGCAGAGGACGACGAGATTGTGCAGGCCATCAACGACTACACACGGGCCTTGCAAGAGGGCCTCAAGTTAGTTAACACATAGCGACACCTTGAGAACCCCAGCCAGCTGCTGCAAATGAAGCATTACTGCACTGTTGATTAGTCAATTCAGGCAATTAAGCATTGCATACTGTCAAGCACAGTCACGCAGTTCAAGGCAGAATGCATTGGATCTAGACACTCACCGTTTGGCATGCTCGTTGTGTCCTGCCACGCATTAGTGTAGAACACACAATGATAAAAAGATGGGCATGGCGAGTAGGCGAATGTAAACATTATGGACGGCGGCACGCTGAGCGGGGTCTTCTGGTCAGTGTACCTTCTACCGTAACGCATGGTTCATCTTTCCCATCTATATGTCCCATGCAAGATGCGATATATTAGCTGGATGAGCTTCTTCATCATCCAAGCAGCAATTTGAAAATCACACTAACTTAGACCCGGGGCTTTAGCTCACATGGTAGAGCGCCCGCTTAGCATGCGGGAGGTAGGGGGATCGATACCCTCAAGCTCCAACCCTTTTTCCTCATGCCATTCACGGCTGCCCTTTTTCCGCGGCTTAGGTCGTTGCTCCCATGCTCCCCTACCCTTGTTACCCCATGCCCAGCTTGGCCTTCCAATGTAGCACAGGTCATCGGTGCTTAACCCTTTCATGCCCTTGTTCCTTGCCTAGCTTACCAGCCTTCTCATGTGCCCCCATTCGAGTCTATATTTAGGTTATAGTCGATCCATGTTATCGCTGCCAAATGTGTCCATTCTTCTCTCGAGCCAATCAGAATCAGCAAATCACCCTGCTGGGCGGCATGGTAGTCACATGTCTAGGTTGGTTGGCTGGGCGTGGCTGGCTTAGTCATGCGCTTGGCTCCTGCGCATTGTTGGCATGATACATGTCACCATCAGCCATTTACGCATCAGGCTCAACCTTCAAAGCCATTTGCTGGACTGCCAGGAGGCACTGGGACGCAGTCAGGGCCTGGAAGGTCGTCATCTATACGCAACGTGTGTGCGAGTTGGCCTGGATCGCGCTAGCTCAGGTGGGGGAGGGCGGCCAAGCAGCCTAACGGCTGACGGCTTAAGCGGTGTAAGCCACCTATCTATCAGGTGGCGGCCACCGTGCCAACTCAAGTCAATGGTTTAGGGCTGCCTTTCGCCAACCACCCTCTCCTTAGATAACCTTGCAGCCTTCTCCAATGTCCAGCTCGGCCGTTCCACGTGGTCTCTTGGCTGACAAGACTTGCTGCAATTAAGAAGCAGGTTTGCCTTGTAGGGCTAGAATACAGATGACGGCCTTCCAGGCGCACTGGCTGCGTCTTCTTGTTCTTATCTTCCCCAAGACCGTGACGCAGAAGGCTCCCACGCTGACTTTCCTCAACACGCCAATGTCAGACAACTTACTATGACCAATCCGTCAAGCATTACTACCGGTATCAGGCTTACGCTGAGCTAATCAAGTCGGCTAAACATAGCCATGCATCCATCCATATCTCCTGTACGAACATAACATGGCATCCAGCCTCTTGCCATATATGTATACAGGCCTGCTTGCTGCAAAGTAGCTCCACCCTCTGCATGGTTTGAGCTGTCACCCCCCGCTTGGTGACAAGCAGTGGGCAAGGCCAACCAAGTTAACCAGGCTAGCGGACACCAACCCTATCCTGCACCGGTGGCAAGCCACAGCCCCCAGCTTGGCCTGCTCCACCACCAAACACCTCCGTACTCAGCACCCCGCTGCCCTCTACCCGGCAATACTACTAGACTAACTAGACTGGCTGTGGCGCCCCCAGCTTGGCGTCAAGGAGCCAGTCAGGGTCAGCACCCAGCTTGGCGTCAGGGAGCAATCATACTAGCCGTGCAGCTTCACGCTGTCAGGGTCCAGGCCGTCATCACTGATCACTCACTCACACAAAATTTGCGCCGTCAGGGCTGAGCCGGGCCAGCTGGTGGGTGTGTCCCTGTTGACTCTGCCACATGAGGGGTTGGGATTAGGGTGAGGGCCACCTTATGGCCGGACGGACCTTGAGCATTGCTACGCACCAGGCATTGCCTGCCTGGTCCAACAGAATGCCCGACTGTGTGGAATGTGTGGGTTGCTGCTGCTGCTGCTGCTGTTGCTGCTGCCGCGGTGTGTGTTCACTTCTTGGCGGTGCGCTTCTCCAGGTCGACCACCCGGCTGCTCAGGTTCTGGATCTCCGCCAGCAGCGCAGTCACGGCAGCAGGCGTGGCGTCCAGCACCGCCTCCTTGGTAAGATTGGGCTGCCCGAACACCTGCAGCCCAAGGCAGGCGGAGCCCATTACAAAACTTGCAAGTGGCAGGATAAAACTCTCTGTCAGGCGTGAAGAAATGATGTTGGCGTGAGCCCAAGGCAGGCAAGCAGGGAGTGGGGAGGCTGGTGGGCCAGTAGGTGGGTAGGCATGCCATATATGCTGTGCTAGGCACAAGTTGCAAGCAGTCAGGTCAGGAGGCAGGCAAGCAGGGAGCGGGGAGGCTTGTAGGCCAGCAGGGTCAGGCATGCCATACATGCTGTGGACAGGTGGGCCTCACTCATGATGTGAAGGCCGGAGGGCGAACAGGCAGGTCAGGAGACAGGGTGACACACAAGGCACATCTGCACTGCAGATCTTGTATGCAGGCAAGCAAATGGGAATCAGAAGGTCCAGGTGGGCCAGGAGGGGCAGGAGGGCGAACAGGCAGGTGAGGAGACAGGCATACAGTGCAGGTCATGTATGCAGGCAAGCAAGTGCACCAGGTGAGTGTGTGGCAGCAGGCAGCAGGCTGGGAGGAGCCTGTTTGGCTGGGTGTGTGGTGGGTCACCTACAAGTGTCAGGTGGTGGTTGGGTGTGTGGGGCGCACCAGGGGTGTCAGGAGGTGGCTTGAGCCAGGCTGCAGCTGGCCAGCTGGTCACTGGCCACCCACCCTGCCCCTGCCCAGGGCCCTGCCTCTGACCCTGCACCACACCCTTTGCTGACCTGGAATGAAGTGTAGTCGGAGTCAGCCATATTAGGGGCCAGGGGGTCGCGCACTTGGCCAGTGGTGACCTGTGTACCAAACCCACCATCACACTCTTACGGGTACTGGGACAGGGGCAGGGGCAGTGACAGGGGGAGTGACAGGGGTTGGGGCAGGGTTCAGGGCAACGCGTGGCTTACATGCGTGGCTTACATACAGGGATAGCGCAGGTTGTCAGGCAGGCAGGCAGGGTCAGGGTCAGGGTCAGGCAGGGTCAGGCAGGCAGGGTCAGGGTCAGGCAGGGTCAGGGTCAGGCAGGGTCAGGCAGGGTCAGGCAGGGTCAGGCAGGGTCAGGCAGGGTCAGGCAGGCAGGGTGAGGGCTGAGGGTGTGTGGCAGGCAGTCTCTGCTGCTGTCGCCCTCCACCCACAATATTTGCTGTCCAGCCCTGCAGCTCAGGGATGCTGGGCAGGTCGCCCGGGTCCTTGGTCACACCCAGGCGCTGTGTGAGATACTTGAGAGGGATCTCCTTCAAGGTGCCTGCCAGGCCAGGGTGGACAGCAAGCAGGGCCTCACAGGTCACGAGGCACCTTGAGCGCAGCAAGCAGGTCCTCCATGAGGGGGCAGACGGCCGGGTAGCCCCTTGCCAATGACTAAAGATCCTGCATATCAGCTCACCATGCCTCGCCTTGCCCATCACGATAAAAGCAGCAGCTAGGTGCACCATGCCCATTACAAGTGTCCCACCCTAACCATCAGCTAACACCATGCAACCATGCAATGTTAATGATGATGATGATGATCTTGGCCACCTTGGCCAATGCCGTGCCTGCCATACCTGCTGATGTCTTGCCGATAATATACTCCTCCTCCTCCTTCTGCTTGGTAATGCTGGCCTTGGCCATCAGTTGCAGCTGCCTGGGGGACAGGGCAGGCACCTGCAGGGCCGGGAAGTCGTAGGAAGCTGGTCACGCTTTTCAAAATGGCTGGTCACACTTTACAAGGGAGCTGGCCACACTGCTAGCCCCAGAGTCAAGCAGCAAAACATGCCAGCACAGGCGCAGTGCAGGCAGCTGTCTGCAGAGGCACCTTGCTGAGGTCCAGGTAGGTGCGGTGGCCGTTCACCACCACGTAGCACTTGTCCCAGGCCACGAACTCAAGGGAGGGCACGCCTGACTCCTCAGTCAGCTCCACTGCCCAGTTGTGGATCTGCAGTATGCACCAGGCACATGAACCTAGCACATGGAGACAGCAACATTTGTGAAGTGTGAAGTGTGACCAGGCCTATGAGCCAGGTGGCTGATGGAGTGAAGGCGGGTATTTGATGGAGTGAGGGCAGGTGGTTGATGGAGTAAGGGCAGGTGGTTGGTGGAGCGAGGGCCTGGTGGTTGATGGAGTGTGGGCGTGTGGTTGATGGCTTGAGGGCAGGTGGTTGGTGGAGTGAGGGCAGGTGTTAACAGGTATGAGGCATGTCTCACCTGCACCCCCGTGACGACGGCATAGTTGGCCTTGTTTGTGTCCACCGCCTTCTCCACCAAGAACTCCAAGTCGTTGGCAATGGTCCGGGCAGCCAGCTTGGTGATGCTCACCTGCAGACAGCAGCAGCAGCCAGGGGCACAGGCAGCGGTCTGACCAAGTTCAGTGCTGTGACCTCTGTCGAGTGCGTTTGACCAGGCAGTGACAACAGTAGCGACCCACAGCCGCTGTGCATGGCTCGAGCTTGGACAGCCCAGCCCAGCCCAGCCCAGCCCAGCCCAGCCCAGCCCAGCCCAGCCTGCCTGCCTCCCTTTACATAGCCGCCATCTGTTGTAGGGGGGTCCATGACCCTCCTGAGCTTTTCACCAGCAGCCAGTTTACGGGTCACCAGCAGCTTAGAGGGACCCGTGACCCTCCTGAGCATTATTTGCATAGCACAAGTCACCATCAGTCACTAGCTTCCGAGAAGCCACCTTGACAGCCATCTGTTAGATTGCAAGGAAGGAAGGAGACGCAGCCAAGGCGCTTGGAAGGCTGTCATCTATGCGCAACGCTAGATAGCGCTTGCTCCTAAGGGCTGCAGGCGGAGGGTGTGCCCCCAAGCTGGCCAAGGACCGCTGCTGGAAGTGCCGTGCTCAAATGCCGCCATTTCACCTTTGTATCTCAAGTGCCGCCAACCCATCTGTACACTGTAAACTGCCGGCTTGCGCACATAAAGGCTCATGAAGGCTGCACGCGGAGGGTGTGCCTCCCAACTGGTCGAGGACCTCTGTTGCAAAGTGCAGACGTGGCCCACAACCACCTGACAAGGACCTCTGCGCCACGACCACCTGACAAGGACCGCTGCTGAGACTGCCACGCTCATGTGGCGCCCATCTACCTCTACCTCTATCTCTACCTTAACCTCTATCTCCATACGCAACGCATTTGCTGGACTGCCAGGAGGCAATGGGGACGCAGTCAGGGCCTGGAAGGCCGTTTGCTGTACACAACATACGTGCGAGTTGGCCTGGATCTCGCTAGCTCAGGTGGCGGCCAGCAGTGCCAAGTCAGCCCAGTGCCTCCGACCTGCCTCCCACCAACCACCTCCTCCTTCATCAACCTTGCAGCCTCCTCCCATGATCAGCTCGGCCGTTGCCCAGCTCGGCAACACATCCCCCTCACAGCAGAGTGGTACCCCCCCAAGCTTGCCAAGGACCGCTTCTGAAGTCGCCTGCCTCCCCCTGCCGGCCTGCCTTCCACCAACCACCTCCTCCTTCATCAACACACCCCTACCTCCCCCTCCCGCAACACACTTGCATGGGGCCTGTGCTGGTCCCGTGGCGGGTGCAGTCACAAGGCTGAGGGGCGTGCAGTGTGGAGCACACCCAAGTGGTGTGGGTCCCATCCGCAACCACCAGCTTGCCAGGTCTGCTGTGGCGTGCATACCCTCCCACAAGGCTCTTGCATGGGTAAGTGAGGGGAGAGCAAGGCAAGGCAGGGCCGCGGTGGCGATGTAGAGTGGCGGTCGTGGCCCTTGGTGCCAGCAGCCAGCAGCTGCCTAAGGCGGTGAAGAGGGATGGGTGGGTGGGTGAGGGTGGTTGGGGCAGTAGGGGCAAGGGGGGCCGCCGGCTTTAGCAGCCGCCATACCCTGACCCTAGGCACCATGCTTCTTAGCCGGCACCAGCCGCCGCCACACCTCCACTGCTGCACTCATGCTTAACAGCAGCAGCCACAGCCTCACTGCATTCAAGCTGCCCAGCAGACTCTCTAGAGCTCAGCGTCCTAGGGCTAAGGCCAGGCTTCTAGGGCTAAGTCAAGCCACATTCCCCTCAGCCGCCGCCAAAGCCTCACGGCCTCACGGCCTTGCTGCTGGAGATCTCTTCGTTCAGCCTTACCCTGTGCCACCCCACCTGCTGCTGCCTCACCCCACCCTGCTTGACCCACTGCAGCCTCACTGCTGCACGCATGCTGTCCAGCAAAGGGCCTCAGGCTCACGCGCCTTGCAGCAGGCACTGGCTGCCCCCCTCAGCCCTGGCGGCTGGGGCTAGGGCAGACTGCTGGGGGCAGGGAAGTCAGCAGGGATGAGGGCAGGGGTGGGTGACCAGGCCGCCTGCACCCGGTGCTGCTGCTGCCTGACCACACGTCCGGTGTGACCTAGTCTGGTGAGAGCAGGGGGAGCTGAGGATGGAGGGAGGGCGGCCGAGGGGTTGGCATGGGTGGGCCAGCTGCTGGCAGCCAGGGCTCTTAGGGTCCAGCTTTGGGAGGCAGGGGCAGCGGTGAGGGGCTGGGTGGGGGGCAGCGGTGAGGGGCAGCGGTGAGGGGCTGGGTCAGGGCTTGGGGGTGAGGGTAGCAGCTGAGGAGCGTGGGAGGGGGGTAGGGGCAGCTGAGGAGGAGGGCAGGCGGCAGCTGTGGGTTGAGCCCTCACCAGGTCCAGCTGAGCAGTATCCACTCGCTCGTATCGGGCGCGGCGGGCCAGTCGCTGCTTCAGGATGGAGTACTCGGGGTCCAGGGGGTCATGCACGCCTGGCACCTGCGGGGTAGTAAGCGTGATATGAATGGCTGTGCAAGTGTGATAAGAGTGACTGTGCTTGCATGGTAGCTTATGCTCATTGTGTTGCGGGTGGGAGGGTTAAGAGTGTTGGGTGCTGGGGCCTCTACACCTGCTGGGCTTATCCCCTTTTGCTGAAGTGCCCCACACCAGTCTCACTCATTTCTCACTCATTTCACACTCTCCCCATGCTGCAAAGTACTATAAACAGTGACCATGTCTGCAATTCAAACTGAGCCCCATGCTCTCAACCTTGTAGTTCTCACCCTAACCCTCAACCCTCACAGCTGCCCCACCACCCTCCCCACCACCCTCACTGTTTCAGCCCCCACCTCACAGCTGCCCCCGCTGCTCTCCCCCCCGCCCTGACACCATCACACCCCACCTTGCAGTTGTCCTCACTGCCCTCCGCTCGCAGCTCGTTCAGGCACTTCTGCAGCGCGCCACACGCGCAGCTCTTGTTCTGGCGCCCGGGGCGAGCGATGGCGCCCACCTCCCCCGCTGAGTTGATGGCGATGTGGGGGAAGGCGAAGAACACGTAGTGCTCCTTGCCGTCCTGCTTGGACAAAGCAGGTCAAGGAGGGCCTCTGTGCCACAGCCTGCCACAGCCTGCCGCAGCCTGCCGCAGTGCCGCCCCGCAGCCACTGCCATACAGGCTGGCTGGCTCATCCTTTAGTGGACACCCCATGCAATCAGCCTGGCCTAGAGTGTGTGCCCAGTGCTGTGATGACCGTCTGCAACTCTCGCCCAAGCCAGTGCATGGCACGTTTTCAGCCTCGTGATCTGGACATGGCACGACCTCCAGTTGCCTGTTGACTGGCCTCGTGGCTGCTGCACAGCCCTTGCCCAGATCCTTGCTTTGACCCTGGGCCCTTCAAGCTGCTGCCCCCTGGCCTGCCCGCTGGCTGCTGCTACCTAGGTGCTGGCCGCTGGCTGCTGACCCTTGGCTGCTGCTGCCTGGGTGCTGCTTTGCCCTGTGTCCACCTGCTGCGCCGTGGGGCCATACTCACACAAACAGGGGAGTGAGACAAGCCAGCCCCCATGCCCGTGACGCCACAGGTGAGCACAGCGCCCAGGCCATTAGTGTTGAAGGAGCCGCCAAACACCGACTCAATCTTGTCCTTCAGCGGGATGGTCACCTCATCACGGCACAGGTTGGTCATGGCTGCAGATTGGGATAGAACAGGGGAAGCCAACCAGGAAGAGGAGCCATGATGATGGACAGGCGGTCAAGGTTAGGGAAAAGGGGCGACAGCGGGGGTCAAGGGGCCAAGGTGGTGGGTAAGGGTTCGGGGCTGTGCTGGCTATGGGACATGCCATCTCTAGGTGCGGGGTACAGAGTAGGCACGAAGGTCAGCATCAGAGAAATCGAGCTTACCGATGGTGTTGTCGCCAGTGAACCCGAAGCCACTGAGGGCGACCTCGAGGCGGGCCATGAAGTCATCGACGCCCAGAGCCGATGGGAAGTGACCTATAACGTTGTCGTGCCTGCATACGCGATGGACGCCAGCAGGCGCACAGATAGACCGAGAGAGAGGCGGCACGTGGCATGTAGTAGGATTGCGGATAAGGCAGTTGCGAACCTTGAGTTCAGGTCAGTCTGTGTGATGACGCTGGCAGTAGCTACACCATTGTTACTAACGAGCGTGGCAGTGGCACGACAGTTGGTTGGCCTGGGGCTGGTGGCGGGACTGGCACACACGCGTGGGGCAGTCGCGTACAAGGTAGGCTGCGGCCTGCTGCAGGCAATTGGTGCCCCGAAAATTCCCATCCGCAGCATCCTTGCAGGCTTTGCGTATGTGCTTGAACGAGACGCAACACTAACGGTGTTTGCAGCGAGCAAACGCGACGCTTAGACACCAAACATGTCAGGAACCTTCGCAAATGTCACACCCCGAGGCACGGCCACCATCCGACACCATCCCCTGTTTATCTTTTCCACGCCTCATACCTGCTCACAACCTATCCCAATACTCTAAATCCGCCCCCGTGCTCCTCTCTACTGCCATGCAAATGATGCCATGTCCTTGCCCCTTGGACCATAAAGGGGCTTTGGTGCTCCTCGTCGTATTGACTTCAGGTGTGTGAAATGAGGGAGGAGTATGGCCAGTGGCTGCGGCCGGTGCGCAGCGGCGCGACACGGAAGCTGGTCACCCCCGCCATTGGCCCCGCAATTCACTTTTTGGCACCGTCTTTGATCCGCTACATGTAATTCTTCCACCGTTTGGCTCTACATCTCTTAACGGTGTCGCTAGCAGGTTAGTCCCTCTTTTGTCGATTGTACTGCATTGTGTCGACGACATGATTAGCTTCGCAATGTCATTCTCCATCTGTTTATATGCGTGTCGCAACAGGAGAGATGAATTGGTGGCCGGAGGCATTTCCGTGCCGAGCAGCCTTTGCTGCCGTCGGACTGGCAACTCGCATTTACTTCTCAGGCAAGCACGGGGTGCTGTTTCTTAGTGCGTTTTGCATACGATGTCTACACATGCAACAACATCTGCTGACCTGCACAGGTGCTTAACTGTTTTGAGGATCAACACCAAACCCACACCAGCCCAAGGGTCTACAACAACAACAAGGGAATCAGCTCTTGAAAACAGTGAGCAAGAGGTGAGTAAGGTTGTATTATACCTCACCTTGTCTAGGTCAGTTTGATGTGCACGCGCACACTTGCGCAACGCATGACATGCATGAACAGCTGAGGGTAGCACACAGCTGTCGTTAACCTTAAGGTTTGGGATATTTCTACTTATTTCCAACCATGTTTTGTGGTGTGTGCCCCAAGACCTTGTCTTTGTGTGTGCAGGATGCCAATAGTAGACCCCCATCTCCATCACTGAGCAAGGCATAGAGCAGCAACCAACAAGGAGGTAGCACCAAGAAGGAGGTACCACCAATTCTGAGTCTTCTGCCCACCTACTTCCCCCCTCCCCTCCCCCCCACCCCACGACACACGCTGGAGCTTGGAGCGGGCAGCCTGAAGCGCACAGCCTGGAGCTGGACGTTGTTGTGTTGTGTTGTGTGTGTTGTGTTGTGTCACCTTGTTGTTAGGGTACCCTCCCACCCCCCCCTAAAGTCTAGCCCAGCCCAGCCCAGCCCACCCCAGCCCAGCCTAGCCTAGCCCAGCCCACCCCAGTAGAGCGCGACCGGACTGGTTAAAGGTTAGTGTTAAACCGATTGTTAAAGTTGACCGTTTGGTCGCGATACGAGTCCCTTTTTGCTGTCGTTCTGGTCGCGACACGGCAATGCACCCAGCGACACTATGCCGGCAGAAGTAGCCAGTGAGAAGCAGTCCCAGGGTAGCAAAACGGGTATGTTAAAGATTGGTTAAAGATGTGGTTAAACCCAAAACATCAGGATGTTAAACTAACCAGTCGCGCTCTACACCCCAGCCAAGCCTAGCCTAGCCCAGCCAAGCCCAGCCTGATTTGGTGCCATGGGGCATCGGCAGCGAGGCAAAGTGCTTAGCAGTCCCGTAGTGAGTGTTAGCTATAGCAAGGAGGTGCAGCCAGTCCTTGCTTCTTGTGCACATAGCATAGGTGGTGTGTGAGGCATGAGTCATTGTGTTGTGGTGGTGGTGGTGTGTTGTTGAGGTGTTGTTGTGTTGTGTGGTGTTGCCACCTTCTTACATCAATGCATGTGCTTGGCATCAGCGATACATGGCTTTTGTAGTGGTCAAAACTTTGTCGCGAGCTACACGTCTCACATTTGCGGGGCCAATGGCGGGGGTGACCAGCTCTAGACCGCGACATAGCAGTTGGCACAGTCGTTGCCATGTCTATAGTTGCAAGCGCTGAACATCCCGTGGTGCCTGGTTAGCTAGCATCGGCCGCGTGAGCTGTCTCGCTAGCCTGGCAGGCCGCGGCTACCTGGCTTGGGCAGTCGGAAGACATTGCGAGGCTGCAGCGGCTGCAGCGAAACATCGACCGGGATGCACCAGCGAGCTCTGCACCAGTTGTGGCGGCATGACGACGATGAAGCGACGTTTACATATGTTTGTTACATCGAACTCACACTGTTTGTGTGATCCCCTCACATGCAGCAGCTCAACTCTTCTGGCCAGTTTGGATGTTTCCTGTTGGCAAGCCTGCTGCTTGTGCTCCACCAAGAGGAGCTTGAACTGAACAGGTGCCGGCAGCCCAGTAAAACATATGCCACAAGCCCAATGGCTCCAATGTACCCGGTGTCATCTCGGATCCAGCTTTCCTAAGATGCTCTTCTCAGCCACAAACAGCACCTGACCATCCTTGATCTCCACCTGCCACCAGCACATGGCGCAGGGCAGCCACAGCACATCAGTCCAGTTTCTTCAGTAGGCAGGGTGCCGCTGAGGGCTCACCCAACCCTGCTGACTGTATCACCACAGCTGGCAGTGTGCAGCAAGGGGTGATGGCTGTGACAAGGTGATGGGCACTGTACTATGGTGCAACTGCTGCACAACATGTGGCCGGCAGTTGGCAGTTGCACCATAAATTCATTTGTTTTGTAAGAGGCTTGGTTGACGCTGAATGCCCAACTCTTCCAGCGTGTTGAGGCACAGTCCATGGTGTGTGCTGCCATCTGTGCATGATGTGCATGGGTGGTGATGCTCACAGATGGCTTTGCTTGCAGGCGGCAACAGGCCTCACCTCGGCCATGGCATACTTCTGGAACACGACAAAGTCTCCTTTGCTCAACTGCAGCTTGACTTCATCACCAATGGCCAGCACCTGAGGGTCACAGCAGCTCTTTGGTGCTGACCTTGGTGTTGGAGGGCAGGCTAGGCAGGCATGGCAGTGCAGCTGACCCCTTGTAGTGTTGCAGTGCATGCCAGTGCAAGCCTGTCACTGTCAGGAGCAGCAGCCCACCAGTGCTGCTGGCAGTGACAGCCACTGCCATTGCCTCCTTCCTCTGTGGTGAAGTCATCACTGCGTGTGCTAACGACATAGATCCCTGTCATGCGATGCCCACCTCGCCGATGTGGGCATCAGAGTTGGCCTTGGGAGGCCCCTTGGGCAAAAGGATGCCACCAGCTGTCTTCTGCAAGCATCACTGAAACAATTATCCTTAGTGCCTGTGCTAATGGCACTGTACGCTGCATGGTCTGTGCTGGGCAGTACCTTTTCCTCCTCCATAGGCTTGATGAGAACCCGATCATGGATAGGGACCATCTGCAGGCGTGTGTGGACATTTCTAGAACACATGCCATAGTTATGCTGCAGCACGTGCTACCAACTGCTCTAGTCTCTCGCCTTGCTCAAGTCCAGCGACGCCTTCTCCGCTGTGACGCTTGCCCTCACTGACAGAGCCGCGCCTGTAGACGCTACCGATGCAGATGTGATGCATACTGCACACCCCGGCAATGCTGCAAGAGCCAGTCTACTCACGCGACGGGCGGCTCAGCGCCATGAATGGCCGCGAAGTAGAACATGACGATGAGGCGCACTGTCTGACGTTCATGATGTTATAACTACGCTGGACTTCGTTTGATGGAAATAGACTTGTAGCCCATGCATGGATTAGGCCACATGCACATAGCTGTTAACCTTTCACTTCCTAGCCTGGCAGGACAAGGTTTGACCAAGCAGTGCCCAATCTTCTGCCCGGCTTGATGAGACGTCATGTCGCTAGCCCCCACTCAATCCCGCTGGCCATGATGTAAGACATATGAGCACTTCTCGCCAGCCAAGCCGCTTTGTAGTCGCTCCTGTGTATGCTGCCGCCACCACCCATACACATACACCGCGATCCTGACATGGTATGTCCCATGTTAGGGCAACCTCAAGAAATGTGCTTTGGCTGTGAGTTGGTGCTCATGGTTGTCAGAGAGGGGTCATAGAGGGGACGTAGCGGGGACAGGCAGCAGCTCTAAGCCATCTCAACACGGCTATCTCAACATGGCAACATGTGTAGCAAACAGCAACAGCTTCAGAATGCCAGAGTTGGGCATGCGGGCTACATGGCCCAACCAATGCAATATGTGCTCTTGTAGCACTGTATGACAGGCTGGTTGCTGAACGCACTGGTATCAGCTATCAGCATCAGGGCCATACGCAGGATGTGCAGGATGCAGCGAAGGCAGGTGCTGTTGAATACATGCAGTTGCTGCAGCTGCTGCTGGGACACAGCCCATGACTCAGCAGCTGCATCCAGCAGGGTGGGCACCACTAGGGCCCTGTAGACCAGCACCTTGGTTCGATTGCTGATGCGGGCCCTCAACAGCATCCTGGGCTGGCTCTGACCCCTGCTGCTGGCTGGCTCTGACCCATCTCAACATGGCCGGTTGATCTGTGTAGCAGACTGCAGCTGTGGGTGTGCCATGTGGCCTGCGCACTGCAGCCGACTGCTGGCCTCACTGTCCTGCTGGGCCGAGGCTGTCACTGTGATGCCTAGGTACCCCTCCACGGAGCCATGCTGAAACAGGGGCGGGGGCGCTGGCTGTGGGTGCTGTGGATTGTGCTGCTGCTGGTGCCGCCCCCCAACACCATAACCTTGATCCTCACATAGTTGCCTTGCATGTACCATGGTGCTTGCCACCTCCTTCCCAGTGCCTTGGCAGTCATACAGCCGGCTTTCAGAGTGCCTGGAGCACCAAATTGTTGGCGACAGGGGTGCAGGTGAGGCATGCCTCATACCTGTCAACCGCCTGCCCTCAACCAATCAATCTTGACACTCGGAGTGCTGGAGCCTCGAGCACCTAGAGCATTAGTGGTTGATGGCGACGTGGACCCGATGGCTGTCAAGGTACCGCCTGCAGCGCCAGTGGCTGACGGTGACATGGGCCTACCATGCAGACCTTGCTCAGCAGGGTGACTGCCTGGTCAGTGCTGCAAAGGGGGCCGCTGCATGCTGCAGAGTACCACCTGGTGCAGCTATGGAGCTGTCGCGGGGCCAGCTGCCATGAGCACTCGCTGTTATGGCTGTGATCAGAGCACTGCTGTCTCCTCATGGGGCGCATGCTTTAGTTGCACGATCGACGCACACTCCATGCAGCTGGCGGTGGCCATGCAGCAGCATTACTTCAACCCAGGCAAGTCATTGTGGTGACTAGACCCAGGACTTGGACTTGGACCTGAACCTGGACCTGACCTGACCTGGCCTAGACCTGACCTGACCTTATACCTGACCTTCTACCTGACCTGACCTGACCTGACCTGACCTTATACCTGACCTGTACCTGACCTGTACCTGACCTGACCTGACCTTATACCTGACCTTATTTCTTTATAGCTTTCGAGAGGTTGGTGGACACAGATGGTGTCAGCGTGTGCGTGCACTACACGCGCCCCCTTCCCCCTCCTCCAGCCCCACCTCCAGCTGCCAGCAGCAGCAGCAGCAGCAGCAGCAGCAGCAGCAGCAGCAGCAGCAGCAGCAGCCCAAGTGCAGCAGCAGCAGCGGCTCATGCAGTGGGGCTCCCCCACATAGGCAGGGGCATAGCTGAGATGCGTGATTTTGTGTTTGACCCAGACACACAGATTGGAGTCACCCAGGCAGACAGCGCAGCCTCTGGGGTGTGGGATCCAGCAACAGGCCAGCTCATGGCAGACCAGCTGCGCCGGTGGAAGCTGACCACGGGCCAGGTGAAGCATGCCAGCGGCCTCAACAATGCCCGCCGTGACACTGAGCGGTGGCTAGCACCGATCAAGCCCCACCTCCAGCACCTGGCAGCAGCAAGCGCAGCCGGCAGCTCCCTGGAGGCCAACCTGAAGCACATCACCGTCACCCTGGCCACCTGGGACGCGGTGTGCGAGGTGTACCTGGACCCCAAGTGGGCACGGCAGCGGCTGAGGCTGTACAGAGCCCAGGACCGGGCGATGGAGCAGTTCTTCAACAAGGTGAGGGTGTGTGGGTGGGTAGGTGGGTGGGAGGGAGGGTAAGGGACTGAGTACTCGACTGTGCCATGCCTAACTTGGTGTGACCATGTCAGCCACCATGTGTGTGCCTTGTGTGCATGGCTGCAGTTGGAAGAGGACATGGCGGAGGTGTCCATGAAGCGGCATGGGCATGCCAAGCAGCTGGTGGTGTTCTTTGGTGCAGCTACCATTGGCACCCGGGGTGGGTGGGGTGCTGATGCGGTGCTGCGTGCTTGCTGCAAGGTGGTGTGCAGGCCCAGGGGCTCAGGCCAGGGGCGAGGCAGGGTGGTGCTTGTGGATGAGCACCGCACCAGCCGGGTCAGCTCAGCAGTGAATGGCCAGCAGCCCTGTGAGGAGGAGCTGGACAAACTCAGTGCCACAAGGCCTGCAGGCTGGAAGCCCCCAGCAGGGCAGGTGGAACCCCGCCTGGTGCGCCCAGCCTGGAGCCAGGAGCGTGGCCAGCCAGTGCGGGGCCTGATGTGGTGCCCTGTAGTGGCCCCCCGCAAGCCCCCACAGGCCCCACGCAGCAGCCAGGCAGCCACACAGCCAGCAGCCTCAGAGCCAGGGCCCAGCACTCCCCCTCCAGCCAAGCGCAGCAAGCCGGCAGCTGACCCCACCAAGGGCAAGGGCAAGGGCAAGGCTGCCTAAGCCAAGCCAGCATCACAGCCAGGCAGGTGGCTGGACAGGGACTGCAATGCAGCGTTGAACATGCAACGCATTGGGGAGAGCAGGTGGCGGCCGCTGGAGCTGTGCTACTGGCCAGACCAGGGAGCTCTGCCAGCCAAGGGCAAGGAGTACCCAGGCCTGGGCTACAAGCGGCTGCGAGACAAGCCCCCCAAGTCCCAGGAGCAGCAGCAGCAACCTGCTGAGGCACAGTAATGTGTGCCCCCTTTGTTGAGCTGTCATCAGCTTACAATTAGTGCATGTTTGGTCATGCCAACTCTACATCATAGCCCTCGGGTCAGGCAATAGTGTAGGTGGTTGGCGGCTCATGTGCCATGTGCACTGGGTTTACTCCACACAGCCAAATAACACTGTTTGAGTCGGGTCTAGTTAGTGGCTGCTAGTGGCTCCTAGTGGGTACTTTTGATCCGGCTCAAATGGAGGCCCTAGTGAGGGACAAGAGGGCTGACGGTGACATGCATAATGACCTACCATGCAAACCTCAGCAGGGTGACTGCCTCGTCAGTGCTGTAAAGGGGGCCGCTGCATTCTGCAGAGTATCACCTGGTGCAGCGATGGAGCATCCGCAGGGCCAGCTGCCATAAGCACTCGCTGTTACAACTGTGATCAGAGCACTGCTGTCTCCTCATGGGGCGCATGCTTTAGTTGCAGCCAAGTCAGGCACTGGCTGTGCTCCTAGCCGTCGCTGTAGCAACCCTCCCGGTCCATTACTGCATACCTTGCTGGCCAGGGGGGCGCAGTGCATGCCAGGCAGGGCATAGGGTAACGAAGGCAGAGGTGCAGGTCATCAATAATACGGGCATCAACGCCAGGGAACAAGAACAGTTCAGGTAAGAGGCCATGTGTGACACGGAGTACGGACAGAGAATTACAGCAGAGTACACAACAAGACGTATTGGAGCTTGAGGGTATCGATCCCCCTACCTCCCGCATGCTAAGCGGGCGCTCTACCATGTGAGCTAAAGCCCCGGGTCTTGATGAGTGTGATTTTCAAATTGCTACTTGGATGTTGACGGAGCTCATCCAGCCAATATCTTGCAACTTGCGTGGGACATATAGATGGGAAAGATGAACCATGCGTTACGGTAGAAGGTACACTGACCAGAAGATCCCGCTCAGCGTGCCGCCGTCCATAATGTTTACATTCGCCTACTCGCCATGCCCATCTCTTTATCAATGTGTGTTCTACACTAATACACCCTCCTCAGCCGCCTCTGTGCTGTCAACCTGTTTTTGCATGCCCTCATGCCCCACCCTCGTCACGTGCTCCACAGCCAGGGCCAGCACCTGGTGCAGCGCAGCAAGGTTACCTATGCACGGCTCCCCAAGCCCCCTCACTCTCAAGACTCGGTTGAGCTTGCCCTTGGCCGCGCTGAAGCTGCCGCAACCCAGGTGTATGAGGAGCTCATTGGCATGCTGCAGTTGGAGCAGGCAGCTGGGAAGCCGCTCAACGCACCTGCGGGCGTCAACGCCGCTGAGCTGTTGGGACAAGTAAAGGGAGGTAACCCCACAGCTGTCAAGGCAGCCCAACGCCTAGTCAAGCAGCTTGGCAGCGCCCTCACCTCCCATGTAACGAAGCGAGGTTCTTCCTAGGGGAAATAACCGAGCAGTTGCATGAGATCCCACCGTCATAACTCCCTGTAGGGTGACGGTGGCGTGTGACGGCTGGCCGCTGGCCTATTTAGCCGAGGGCCGCTAGAGAGTTGGGGATTCTCGTTATCAGAGGCATTGTGTAACACACATTGCCACCCAACCGGAAGTAGCGGACTGTGGAGCGCGAGGCAGGAGCGCTCTTACTCACACGGAAGACATACAAGGTGAGGCAGAGCAGCAGTTCTGCCACCCCTTTGTTACATTGGTTTCCGACCGAAAGGTTGCGACCAAGTGTCGCGGTTCATCGCTCCCTGTGCAAGCGCCCACCGCCCTCCCCTTCACCGCTTCCCCTTATCTAACCCTCTAGCTCCACCCTTCGGGGCGAGCACGCACTACCCTTCGGGGCGTGCTTGAGAGTTCCGCACTGCGGGCTCTCGCGGCGTTGTACTGCCTAAAAGTACATCGGCTTTTCAAGCCACTGCTACCCGTAAGGGCGCAGCCGTGCGTATTGCAACAACGCCCTAACTGGGTGCTTGCATTTTGCGTTTTAAAAGCCAAGTCGACCCTTTACTGGGAACGCAAAAGCTTTTCAGCGCTACACGCACTTTGCGCACGATTGCTAGCTTGTTGCTCGTGGTTTTACCATTTGTGCACTGCTAAAGAGCGTACTTGCTCATTTTGCATCGTTAGCGCATAAGACCAATTGCCCTAGCATTTGCTTGGCGCGCAGATGACACACAAAGCAACACGAGCTTTGGTGCAACTGGGTCGCGGCTCACTCCGAGGCCGGACCCCTGCGGCTCCAGCAGCGTCGGTGACAACCCAAGAAGTTACCTCAACTTCTACTTCTGGGTCGCACGACACTAGCACCGGACCACGGGAGACAGCTCCTGGGGCCGACGCTGCGGCCAGTGCCATGTGCGGCCTCACCACCGAGGTGAAGGAAGCAATGCACACACTCACACAGCTGCTTGATGAACATGTTAAGCGCAAGTCAACAAGGACACGCCTATTGCACATGTTCTTCAATGGCAAGCCTGTCATGAGACGGCGTGCAGCACTTAAGCTTGCTAACCCCACAATCACCAAGTGGCTTATGCACAAAACAACACAAGCCAAACAATTGGTGCGTGCTTATGTGCAGGCCGTGGAGCTGGACATTGCTGCCAACCAGGACAACTCCATGGAGGACATGCCAGACGCGGCGCAACAGCCGCCGCCTGCACCAGCAAGCGCTGCGCCTGCAGCAACAAGCGCTGCGCCTCAAGCGCCTTCGGCGCAACCAGCCAGCGCGGCACAGCAGCCCGCAGCAGCTGCTGCTGCCACTAGGCTGACGCAGCTCAGACCTGTTGCGGTGGTGGTGCCTCCAAACACCACCACCCATGACCGCATCAACCATCTGGAGCGAGAGAACCGCTCGCTGAAGCAGAGTGTCAGGACACTGCAGGCCGCCAGTGCTCAAGCCGCCATTGCCCCTCCTCCAGATGCTCAGGTCGACGCTCTGCAGCAGCAGCTCATTGCTGTGCAAGCACGCCTGGCGGACAAAGAGGCTGCTTGCCTGAAGCTGCAGAGCAAGTCAACAACTACAAGGCCAAGGCTCTCCCGGTGATTGCCAAGGAGAACCTGGCAAAGGTTACCGTCAGCATTAGCCGACTGGAGGCTGAACGCGCAGCAGCTCAAGCCTCTGCCGCACAGCTGCTGGCGGCAGGGTCTAGCCTCATGGAGGTGTCAGCGGCTTTGGACAGGATCAACACCGACCTGGCCAAGCAGCGACAAGCAAAGCTGCACTACGAGAAGTCTCCAGACTTCGATGCTGCGACACAATATGTGTTTGAGCAAGCGCAGCTGCAAGCTAAAGAGCCCCTGGCTGCAGAGCAGGCAGCCCGCCAAGCAGCTGAGGAGCAGCTTGGCAACACGCAGCAACAGCTGCATGAGGCACAGGTTTTCATTGAGCACCTTCAACGCCAAGTTGCTGATGAGCGGCAGCAGCGTGAGCGTGCGCAAAACGACCTGGCTCAGCTGCGTGCCGATGACAAGGCCGCCAGCCAGCGCCTGCAACAGCTACGCAGGCAAATCTCGGTGCACAAGGCCACCATCGCCAGTGACAAGACCGGCCTCTTGGCCATTGTCACCAACAACTACGACCACTTGAGGGTCACCGAGCGCATCACGCCGGACAGGGTCCATGATCCCGCATTCCAAGAGCGTGTGGCGATGTGCCTAGTGGACGAGCAGCTGCTTGGTCCTGTCCCTCGGAACACTCCCCCTGGGCAGTTTGCGCAACAACATGAGGACATGGCCGTCGACCCCGACAACACGTCTTGCCCGGACCCTGTTCAGAAAAAACAGCTCCCGGCGTGGGCTCGGCTGACGTGGCTCTGCAGGCAGGCACCAGCAGGCCTCGCCCCCCCAAGCCCACTTTTGAGCCTCTCCCTCCTCCCAGCTCCATCATGCCAGAGGAGTACCGCGTTGTGTCGGAGGAGCGTGAGCGTGACTTCACGAAACACTTCGCTCCTCAGTTGCACGCCATGCGAAAGGACTATGACCTGAGCATCACTCGCTTCAACGCGGACGAGGCCTGGAACCACAAAGCCATGGGGTTTGGAGCAGACTACCGCCAGTGGCAGTCGCTCATGTGCCACTACGCCACAAAGGCAAGTGACCCCCCTCAATCCAAAGAGCAGTCACACAAACCCCACACGGTCAAGACGGGATTACCCGCCAAATTTTCTGGGGCCAGTGGACAGTTTGCAGAGGATGCCATTTTCCTGTTCCTTGACTATCTTACAGGCAATAACATACCTCAACCTGACTGGCCTAGCCACTTCCTACCCTTGCTTGAAGGAAAAGCACTGCAAGCGTGGCTCTCCGTAGCTCAACCGCTGCGATTGTCAGGAGGCACACCAACTTGGGAACTCATGCGTGATACACTCACCAAAGCTTTTCCTTGTGGTGACAGGGCTATGCAAGCCCGCAAACTTCTGCACACCATCAAGCAACAAACCAGAACCCCAGAATATCTGAGGTACTTCAGGATGTTGGTAGCACGTGCAGGCGAACCCACACCCACAGACCGTGATCTTTTGCTCTGGTACATGCGTGGACTTAAGTCTAGCATTGCAGACCAGTGCAAAGTAAACCCAGCCACAGGAAAACCATGGGACTCATTTGAAGCTCTGGCAGAGTACTCGTGTGCTATTGACACCTACACCCGCGACACTGACACCGACAAGCCTGTGCGTGCTAACCTAGCACACACCAAAGGCCGGACACTCCGCCGATCATCATCGCAAATCTCCTTGCGCCCTTCTCACTCCCAGGTGCCGAACAAACGTGCTGCATCTGAAGCCGGTGACTATGGCGGCAAGCACCGCGGGAGTGGCCGCGGCGGCCGTCACAACAACGGCAAGCACGGTAACGATCACTCTGGTGGTGGCCGTGGCGGTGGTCAAGGCGGCGGCAGTGGCCGGGGCGGTGGCGGCGGCCGAGGCCGTGGCCGTGGCGGTCGTCACGACAATGGCGGCTACCGCAACAAGAACGGCAACGACGCCAGCGGCAGCGATGCCCCCAAAGCCGACGCCAAGTGAAGGTGTCCTCCGGAGGGACAGCCGGAGCTAACGGTGAGTGCAGCAGTGCATCCTAATTTGGTGAACCAAATAGCTGCTAAGACAGGCAAACCCTTCTCCACAATAGGACATGCCTCGTCTGCTGCTGACCCCATCACCGACCCTGCACAGTTCCTGTCTGACATCATGCCTGGTCAGCATGTGTGAATTGACTGTGCACCCAGTCATCTCAAAACCTGCCTTGAGCACTACAACGCTCACAAGCAAGAGAGTCCAAATACGACATCCGCTTGTGTGCTGCTTCCCAGGTTTTCGGGTACCTCCAGATACAAGGAGTGGAGAAAGCTAACAGCAAGCTGGACGCTGCTGCATACATTCCCTCGCCACACTCTATTGAGGATGAATGGCGACGTACCCCCGCATGCAATTCAGGTGTTTTACAACGCCCCCGCATGCCAAGACACCTTGAGGGCTAGGACAGCAACAGCCAATGATGACAGGCCTGTTATGACCTTTGACGCTGTCGTTAGCAACAATCCAGTAACTCTCTTGATTGACTCAGGTGCCACCCACTGCTTTGTGAGCAAAACATTGACTGCAAGGCTCAACTTGCGTGCCAGGGATGATAAGCAACCTGTAGTGTTAGCTGATGGTTCACATGGTGAGACCCAAGGCATATGCTCAATTGAATTCAAGTTGCAAGGTGTCATTAAGACATGCTCGTGCTTTGTAATTGACATGCCCCTCAACTATGACATCATCCTTGGAGACGAGTTTCTTTTGGCCCACAAAGCCGTGATCGATTACGGCGCGCGAACATGCACAATCGCTGGCCCGTACAATCGACGCGCTGTGCTAAAACCAAGAACAGTAACCACACAAGCCAATACCATCGGTTTGTCGTGCATCACTTTAAGCAGAGCCAAACGTGATATGCGAAAAGGTGCAAAAGCGGCCCTGATCCATGTCTCAGCTGCAAACGCAACACCGGCTGCACCTCAAGCCGCTAAAGAACACGAATGCAGTGCCCCTATCAAGGCTTTGATCAAACAATATGCACAAGTCTTTGACGACCTGCAAGGGCTCCCCCCAGAACGGAACATTGCTCACACAATCCCGTTGGAGCCTGGAGCCAAACCGCCGTTTCGGCCCATGTATCGCATGTCGCCAGCGGAACTCGCAGAGGTCGAAAAGCAAATCAAAGAGCTTCTTGCTCTTGGTCTTATCGAACCTAGCTCCTCACCTTACGGCGCCCCTGTCCTGTTTGTGACAAAAGAAGATGGGTCACTCCGTATGTGCATTGACTATAGGGCACTCAACAAGGTGACTATTAAAAATAAGTACCCTTTGCCCCGAATAGATCAACTCATTGATCGCCTGCATGGAGCCACCGTGTTCAGCAGCCCCGACCTGCAATCGGGCTACCATCAAATCCGCATCACGCCTGAAGACGTTCCCAAATCGGCCTTTCGCACGCCGTTCGGACATTTATCAGTTCAAAGTCTTAAGCTTCGGCTTGACTAATGCACCTGCTACATTTCAAGCGGTGATGAACGATATCTTCAGAGAGCACAACAAATTCGTTGTGGTCTACCTTGATGACATCTTAGTGTTCAACAAGGATAAAACCGAGCATGCAAAACACTTGGAGGTTGTTTTCAAACTCCTCTTACAAAACCAGTTATATGCTAAGCTCAAAAAGTGCGAATTTGAACGAGCCGAGCTGAAATTCCTCGGTCACCTTGTAGGTGTAAAAGGCATTCGTCCTGACCCTGCAAAAATTCAGAGCATCGTAGACTGGCCACCACTCACAGATGTGGCGTCCGTCCGCTCATTCGTTGGACTTGCAACCTATTTTCGCACCTTCATACAAGGTTTTGCCAAACTAGTTGCACCACTGACAAACCTCACCAAGACTCACGGCTGCATTTCGAGGTGTTAAGCATGCCTTGTCCAGTTAGCAAGCAGTGAAGCAGTTCCAAGTGATCTGTGATGCATCCGTGACCGGAATCGGCGCTGTGCTTATGCAAGATGGTCATCCAATTGCTTTTGAGAGCAGACGCTTGATACCGGCAGAGGTGAATTACACCATAGGAGAGCAGGAGCTCTTGGCAGTCGTCCATGCCTTAAAGACATGGCGATGCTATTTGGAGGGGGTGGAGTTCAAGGTGATCACAGATCATAACCCACTCATCTACATAAGCACCCAACCAAACCTCTCAAGAAGACAAACCAGGTGGTCAGAGTACCTACAAAGGTTTAAGCAACTCACTTGGGAGTACAGACCCGGACGGATCAACGTTGCTGATCCCTTGTCCCGGTATCCACCAAACAAGACAGCAGCAGTGCTCATGGCCGTGACACGCAGCAAGACTGGCAAGTCACCAGCACCTAAACCTGCTGAGGTGGTTAAACAACTTGAGCCAAAGAAACGGACACGAACGGGAAGAAAGCCCCAAGAGGCTCCCGCCGTTTTGGAGGAAACACATCCCGACCCTGATGAGTTACAAGACACCATCGCCACTATCCAATCAGGATATCGGCAAGATCCGTGGTTTGAGGATGCACGCAACCTCATAGACCTGCGCTTGTGTGAAAACTCACTACTGTGGTATCATGGCTCCCGAGTCGTGGTCCCGAACTTAGAAGGCGTCAAGAGGGCTCTCTTGTATGAACTTCATGACACCCCAATGAGCGGGCATGGAGGGATTGCAAAGACATACAAGGCTGTATCAGATAGATTCTGGTGGCCTGGCATGCACAATTACGTGGCAGACTATGTGAAACGATGCCACGTGTGCCAACGCAATAAAAGCAGCACCCAGAAGCCGGCCGGACTAATGGTGCCATTGCAAATGCCCAAAGCCCCATGGGATAGTGTAAGCATGGACTTCGTGGTTAAGCTGCCCAAGACGGCAGCAGGACACGACTCCATCCTCGTGATTGTGGACAGGCTGACCAAAATGGTGCACCTGGCCCCCACCGTCGAGAAAGTCAATGGAGAAGACGTTGCACGTCTCTTCTACGACAATGTCTTCAAGCTGCATGGCATGCCCCTTGAGATCATATCAGACAGGGACCCTCGTTTCCGAGGTCAGTTCTTCTCAGGACTGTGCGACATCATGCAAACCAAGCAATGCTTGTCCACCGCGTTTCATCCTCAGTCAGACGGCCAGACTGAAAGAATGAACAAGGTGATGGAAGACATGTTACGGCACTACGTCGGAGTCGAGTACGTGGATTGGGATAAATTCCTGTCCTCAGCCGAGTTTGCAATCAACAACTCGTATAACTCCTCCATTGGGACAACCCCCTTTCGCTTGAACAACGTAAAGGACCCAAACGTGCCGGTAACCTTAAAGCTCGACGCCACGACAAACAATGCCGCCCAAAACTTTGCCAGAGTCATGAAAGACAACCTGGAGAAGGCTAAGCTCGCATTAGACGCGGCTCGTAAACGTCAAAAGGCCTATTATGACCTCATGCACAGGGACGAAAACGAGATTGTCGTGGGCAGCGAAGTGCTACTTCGAACGAAGCACTTAAAGTTCAAGAATCCGGGGTCCCCGAAGCTATTACCCCTGTACATTGGGCCCTTCCAAGTCACACAGAAAGTGAATGACGTGGCCTTCAGGATAAAGCTCCCCGAGACGTTCAAAATACATGACGTATTCCATGTATCCAAGCTCAAGCCATTCTTGGCAGGACCTGGGATGATGGTGCCTCCTCCTCCTCTTGAAGAAGGCGACGGCCTCTACTTCACGGTGAATCACCTGTTGCAGCACCGGAAGAACAAGCAAGGCAAGGATGAGTACTTGGTTAGATGGTCCGGCTACGGCCCAGAGCACGACACGTGGGAACCAGCAAGTAACCTCAAAAAGGCAACCATCCAGGAATACAAGGACAACCTCAAACCTCTCCCCGAGTTTGTGTAAAAGTCCTTCTGCTCACCTTGGCCCGGTGGCAGCCGACACCTAATTGGTGTTGAAGCATCGGAAGTCAGCACACGGTGAACGTGTCCTGCTCCTTTGAATACCCCATGACGTCTGCATAGTCTTGATGATGGTCTGTATGGCTCATTCACACAACAACGTGTGATGAGAGCAGCATCTCTCGGCGCTGTATGCAACGCATGTGGAAGTCCATCGCCCGGCACCTGCATAGTCGGAGAGATCGTCTGTCTGGCCCACATGTGTAATGTGCACAAGTGTGGTGCAGGGTCTTCTTTGGCGCTGTATGTAGATCCCGACAAGTACACGCAGAACCAACGGTCGTCTGTATGGCCCACTAAGCTTACAAAGGCTGAGTGTGGTGCGGGACCTTAGGACACTGCCTCGAGTACTGGCGATCGGCGAGTGCCCCTCGCGTATGCATGCTAAAACGCGCAGACACCCGTTGTCTGGATGCCCTCAAGTCACCTCGTCTGTATGGGGTGTTGGAGTCATGAACCAACACTCGCAGGAGCTTTCTTGTGTAAGAGCATTGGCACTCGGAGCCTCCCAGGCGTAGCTAACCTGTGGACAATGCTCCCCTGGTCTTTTTCCCGAGGACGGGTTTTGGCCAGGTCGGGGGGGATGTAACGAAGCGAGGTTCTTCCTAGGGGAAATAACCGAGCAGTTGCATGAGATCCCACCGTCATAACTCCCTAGTAGGGTGACGGTGGCGTGTGACGGCTGGCCGCTGGCCTATTTAGCCGAGGGCCGCTAGAGAGTTGGGGATTCTCGTTATCAGAGGCATTGTGTAACACACATTGCCACCCAACCGGAAGTAGCGGACTGTGGAGCGCGAGGCAGGAGCGCTCTCACTCACACGGAAGACATACAAGGTGAGGCAGAGCAGCAGTTCTGCCACCCCTTTGTTACATCCCAGGGTGCACCTCCGGCACCAACCAGGCCTCCTGCGCCTCACCTGTCCTGGTGTGAGGGTCACCAGCGCTGGACTAGTCACAGTACTGCTGAATGTCACCTGCTCAAGCAACAGCAGCCGCAGGCAGCGCCCGCCCCCACTCCAGCCCACCCCCACTCCCACGGTGCAGCCGCCAGCTCGCAGCCCATTGACCCGGCCCTGTATGGCTTCCCGCTCACCTGCTGCTGCCCCGCCACTGCGCGCTCACACCGTCGTGCAGTCAACAAGCGGGCCATCCCGGGGTCGCCCACGCTGTGACCACTGCGGCAAAGACGGGCACATCGAGGAGCGGTGCTTCAGCAAGCATCCTGAACTACGCCCCGCCCAATGGGGCCAGCCCGGGCCTGCGCACTCCCTCGCTGCCGTGCCTGGTGTGGGTCGGGGGGAGGATGAGGATGAGGATGAGGACGCAGCCCTACACAGCCTCACCAACATGCCCATCACCAGCGTCAGCACTGCCTTTGATGCCATGCGCCACGCCATTGCCCTAGCTGCTGCTGCTGAGCGCCCACTCAGCTTCGCGCCCGGCGGTGCCACCACCCATGCCCTGCCCGCCTCACGTGCTGCACCCCGTGACACCAGCAGTAGCAGCAGCAGCAGCAGCAGCAGCAAGGTACCCATGCAGCTAGAGGGTCAGGCTGACATCACGGACACTGTGCGCACCCTAGTGCAACAGGTGTCCACCTTGCAGCAAAACTTGCTTGTCATGGAGGCCCAGCTAAGGGCAGAGCGACCTCTCGCCCAGGCTGTTGCTTCTGCCACCGGCACCGCAGCCCAGCAGCCCATCTCTGTGCCGCAGTCTGCTGCCCTTGCCGCTGCTGGCCCGGCCCAGCCGGCCTCCAGCCTGCGTGCCCTCCCCTTTGCTGCCAACCCCAGCGTGTGCGCAGGCCTCAGTGTCCTAGACCGGCACGGTACTCCCCATGCCCTACCCGGTGTCATGCTCGACTCTGGCTCAGGCGCACAGCTGATCACCGCCAGCCTGGCCCGCCAACTGAAGCTCGAGGTTCTCCCCTCCCAGCAGCGCATCATCCAGAGCGGGGGCACCGCCTTCCAAACGCAGGGAGCGGCTGTGGTGGAGGTGGGCCTGGCCTTAGGCACACCTTATGCTGCCAGGTCACGCCACCGCTTTCATGTCGTGGCAGACAGCACCAGCCTGCCCTATGACTTGCTGGTTGGCAACGAGATCCTCTTCCGCCACGGCATCCAGCTACGTCGGACATTTTCCCCCGGGTCATCGAAACCTGTCGATTTTTGCAAAATCGATGGGGTCATCGAAAGGGGATCGATTGCGATCGAAGGCGGTCGAAGCTGATCGAAATATGTCGAGCGACCGATGGGTGGCCGCCAGAGACTCCCCCCGGGTCATCGAAACCTGTCGATTGTCGCAAAATCGATGGGGTCATCGAAATAGGGTCGATTGCGGTCGAAACTGGTTGAAAGCTGCCGACCGAAGGCCAGCGACGGGCGAAGGGCCGAAGGGCACCAGGCATCCCAACCATCATAACATCATAACATCATATTTAGGCAACGTATTGAACACACTAGAGGTGGTGCAAACCCAGCAGGCCATCTATGTAACACGGATTTATGTTCTTCAGGTTGCATGCAGGTTTCGCAAGGGAAGCGCGAAGGAAGCGAAGGAATCGCGAAGGACAGCACACAGTAGCCAGGATGAGCTAGCAGCCAGGATGAGCTAGCAGCCAGGAGCAGCCAGCAGCAGGCCGGACCAAACACGCCACCAGCGATAGAAGGCATGCGACCAGGTCGAGCGAAAGGAGCAAGAGGCAGCGAGGAGAAAGAATGGGAAGCCAGGGAAGCCAGGGAAAGGTGCGAGGTGGCGCTCATCGATTTTGTGCCTTGTAGGCGAAGAAGAATGGCCTTGGAGTGCCTTGTAGGCGAAGAAGAAATGCAGTAAAAGAAGATTTCTCCGGCAGAACGTCCTGCTTCCACAACTTATGCCAAGTAGCACGGGAAAGGTGCGATGATCATCAAGAAATAGTCAGTTGGTAAAGAATGTGTGGCATGGGTTGCTTGCAGGTGAACGGGATTGGAGGTGAAGTGAAGGAGCCTGGAGCGCAGGACCAGTCGTAAGCTGGAAGCCATGAAGTGCAGCCAAGGGAAGCAGCTTGGCAGAGCAGCCAAGAGCAGCCAGGAGCAGTTGGAAGCGGCATCGATGAGCGGCATCAATGAGCGGCAGCAATGAGCAACAGCGATGAGCAGCACCCACCCCCCTCGTCCCACACCCAACCCCATTCCCCATTCCCCATATTTTTACCTAGTCTGACCGCTGTCATGCCCTTGTTTTTCTGCAGGTTCTGATGGTCACACCCATACCCCTTTCCCACTACTACCACCCTCCCCTCCCCTCCCCTCCCCTCCCTTCCCCTCCCCTCCCCTCCCCTCCCCTCCCCTCCCCTCCCCTCCCCTCCCCTCCCCTCCCCTCCCCTCCCCTCCCCTCCCCTCCCCTCCCCTCCCCTCCCCTCCCCTCCCCTCCCCTCCCCTCCCCTCCCCTCCCCTCCCCTCCCCTCCCCTCCCCTCCCCTCCCCTCCCCTCCCCTCCCCTCCCCTCCCCTCCCCTCCCCTCCCCTCCCCTCCCCTCCCCTCCCCTCCCCTCCCCTCCCCTCCCCTCCCCCTCCCCCTCCCCCTCCCCCTCCCCCTCCCCCTCCCCCTCCCCCTCCCCCTCCCCCTCCCCCTCCCCCTCCCCCTCCCCCTCCCCCTCCCCCTCCCCCTCCCCCTGGCCCCCTACCTGGGCCCCCTACCTGGCCCCTAACCCGGGCCCCCTACCTGGGCCCCCTACCTGGACCCCCTGGCGCAAACAGTCAGCAGTCAGCTGATCTCTCTACCTTGCATCCAAGAGCAGCAGCCAAGTGCAGCCAGGAGCAGCCGCCAGGAGCCATCAAGCAGCCAAGGAACGCAGCCTAGAGACGCAGCCAGGAGTCGTAGCTTGGAGGCGAAAAACAAGAAAGCGGCAGCCATACTGGGGCAGGAGGATGCCAGCAGCCGAGAGCCAAGGTGAGTGCAAATGTTGTTGGGGTGTTTGCCCAGCCTGCCCACCTCTAGTCGTGCATGTCCTTGTTTGTTGATTACAAGCATGCCCCTTGCTTGCTGCAGGTCTAACAGTTGCACTCCAACCCCCTTGCTCCTTCCCCTTAACCCTACCCTGTCCCATCACCAACACCTCCAAGTCTCCTACGCCCCCATTTCCTCTTCTCCCTCTCCTGCCCTCTTCTCCCTAACACCTCTAACCACCTGCCGGTAAGTGGCTGACACCCAGCCCAGCTGGCCTCCTGTCCCTTGGCCTCTTCCTCTGTCCTTCTGCTGTCCCACCACCACCACCAGTCTGCAACCCCGACTACTTTTCCCCAACGCCATCGGGCAGCCTGGAGCGGGCAGCCTGGAGCGGGCAGCCTGGAGCCAATGCTAGTAGTAGCAGCCAACACAACCCTCACTAGCCATGCCATGCCCACACACAACAATGACCCATCCCATCCCTCTCTCAAGGAGACAGCCAAGCCAGTGGGACAGCCAAGCCAAGCCAAGCACTGGGTGGTTGCCAGTCCGTGCTTGGTGTGCGACATGGCTTGTTGTTGGTGTTGTTGGTAGTTGGTCATGTTGCTGTTGGTGGTGGTGTTATTGTTGGTGTTGTGTTGCGGGGTGCATCGACGCAGGTGGTCAGCATTACCGTAGGTCTTGTGCTTTGGCAATAAGCCAGTGTAACATTGTGTCCAGCAATTATCGATCCCCCATCGAATCGATGGATGGAGCCGACTCGAACATGCCTCAAACATGCCTCGAACATGCCTCGAACAGACCTCGAAATCACAAAAATCGATACCCCCATCGAATCGATCAGCTAACCCCATCGACGCAATGGGCCGAATTCAGTCGGCGTCGAACCCCCCTATCGGTCCGCAATCGAGGCGGGATCGATGGGGGGGAAAATGTCCGACGTAGATCTGGTGGGTCGTTTGCTCAGCTACGCTCCCCGGCTGTTCAGCCACAACGAGACCCAGCCACGTCATGCTCTGCCCATGTACTTTGAGCCACCAGCAGAGTGATCCAGTGGCCAGCTGCTGAGTCAGACCAGCGTGATTGCCACATCCTTGGTGGCCAGCCCTTACCCCGTTACCAATGCCCCCCCAACTCCGCCGGCTCAACCCTGTTACAGGTCACATTGCACGCTTACAACGCGACACCAAGCTTGACTTGCGTTGCAAACATCATTGAAACTACTGTGGGCAGAGGGCGGCCAAGCAGCCTGCTAGCTCAAAGCTTGAGCGGTGTGAACCACCATCTTCCAGCCTTACTGCAAGGCCTATGTGCCCCTGCCTGAGAACGCTAAGGGTTCAGCAGTGGTACACGTGAAACATGCGTACGCCAGTAGATATACTCGCCCTGCCTTATAGACCTCCTCAGCAGTCAGTTCGTCGAATGTTTAGCCAGCAGCAAAAGTGTGAGACTCGATACATAGACTTGGCATAAAGAAAAAGCTCACACACTGATCCAATGGCCCTCACCCTGCGACAACACCCCAACGTGTCGTCCCAGCCTGACGATACTGTACCATGGGCCGTCTGCTACGTGTGTGGGCTGCAAATGCCCATCCTACGGGGAGCCAAGGCTGGGCTGACACCTGAATGCTACCCGTCCTCAGCCAGCCCATGCATTGGTTGAACGCTGCGATTGGCAGAAGCGCAGCTTGGCCAGGTTGCAGGTGTGCAGATGTGTGGCTCAAGGAGAAGACTAATGATCCCTCTATAAACCTCATAAGTAGCTGAATGTTGAAGTCCACCTTCACAGGTCAGGCATGGTGTGCTGCAGCTGCCCGATCAGGCAAACTCAACAACAGTGTGCTGCAGTAGCCTAGTGTGATTTAGCCTGAGGCACCCTCACCAGACCCGGTCCTATAGCATGCTGCCTGTGAAGTCGCCTGAGGTGGGGTCTGTTGTCCATCCCTGCCAACATCCCATGCTGCATGTGGCCCTTGCAAGGCAGCAGCTGGCGGCAGCTGGCCACCTGGCCAACAGGGCTGATCCAGCTCCTGCCCCAGCCCTATCGCCACCGGCCCTGCTCCAGCTCCCCACACATCCTGCTGTGTGCTGATTTGACAATGGACAGGTCACTGACAGGTTTGCATGCATCCATAGGCTAGAAGCAGCTGTGGGTGACCCAGCTGCCCGCCACAACAGCTGGGCCTTGTCCAGTCAAGGCATGGTGGGTCAGGCCAAGGCAGGAGTGCCACGCTGCCATCGTCACAACAGCAATGCTGGCTGGAAAACACCAAAAGTGCTTCAAGGCACTGTGATAGTGATGTTCAGTGCAGTCCAAGCAGTTGAGCACTTCAAAGTCCTGGTCTACCAAGGACAATCTTGCCTCCCCAGCCCCCTGGCCCACCCCAGCTGTGATAATACTCTTGCTATGAAACACCGGCTGCCGACTTCCCTCCCACCACCACTGTGGGCCAGGGCTGCATCAAGGCCGTGGTTGGGAGTGCATAGCAGCTGGCAGTGCTGGTGATGGTGTTGGTGGTGATGATGCAGCTGACAGCCCAACTTGCCACTGCCACTGCCCCTCCTTGGCCTCTGGCTCCTGTACCTAGCCCGGCACCTGGTCAGCAGCTCAGGGGCACCTGACACTAGTTCCACACACATTACGCCTCATGCCGAGCCCGTGTCTAATCAGGCATCATGCAGCCTGAGCCTGATCAGGATCCACCAGGCCCGAGCTGACTCCAGCTCATCATGACGCCAGGGCTAGGCACCTTAACTCCCAGCCCTCTGCGCCTGATGTCCAGCCAGGAGGTCACTCCTGGCACCCCTTCAGCTGCAGCCGGGTCAAAACCCAGCCATCTACTTGGCTTCGTACCAGGTCAGGGCGCTGTCACAGTCCACTGCCAGCTCCACCAGCAGGGGCCGGGGCACAGGAGTGGGGTCTTGTGGCTTGGGGGCTGGGTTCGCCCAGGGGTTGGCCATGTGCTTCACCACCATGTCCTGGGCAGCAGCAGCGTTCTCAGCCGGTCCCTCCAGGATCACTTCATCATGCACCTGCAGGCAGGCAGGCAGACAGGGATGGTGTGGAGTGGTTGTGTGGTGCGGGTGGGGTGGGGGTTTCCCGGTGGCATAGGAGGTCTTGGAGGGCAGGAGCAAGTGAGTAGTGGTGCAGGCGGGCAGGCAGGCAATTGCCCAGGCCTCCAGTTGTGCAAGCTTAGGCCAGGGCAGACAAGGTCTAGGGGGGTGTGAGGGCGAGGAGGGGCTCAGGCACGGCACCGGGTAGGGATGCGCACCTGCATGAGCAGTGTGTAGCCCAGCTGCTTCAGGTAGGGGCACTTGGCGATGGCCACCATGGCTGAGGAGGCCACGTCAGCAGCGGAACCCTGCGGGCATGAGGGGTCAGGGTCAGGCCAGTGTGTCTGGGGCAGTGCACTCACTGAGGCCACTGCCATGTCATGAGGTGTGAGGTGTGGTGTGAAGAGTGAGGTGTGGTGTGAGGTGTGGTGTGAAGTGAGCCGCAGCCTGTGTGTTGGCTCAAGGGGAAGGGGTGCGGGGTGCCGGGGGAGGGTGTCAGGGGCAGTGACGCAGGGCAGTGGCACAGGGCAGTGGAAGGTCACACCTGGATGGGTGTGTTGATGGCTGCGCGCTCAGCATGGCCTGCCTTGCGGAAGTCGCGCGTCCTGAAAAGGCAACAGTGGGCCAGGCAGGGCACAGGGCAGGGATGGCAGGCTGTCCATTGCATGTTGCGGTTCTGTTGCACGCGGCACTGCAGCCTAGCTGGGATAACCAGCAAGCAGCAGGAGGATGCAGAGCGTGGGGCAGGCAGGGCACAGGACCATCCAGGCAGCGCTGGTGACCGAGCACGCACAACTAGTACAACTGGTACACAACTAGTACACGAGCTGCCAGCACTGCAGCCTAGCTGGGACGAGCAGGCAGCACTGCAGCCAGACTTGACCTCCTGCCTCCCTTAACTTGCCTCATGTTGCCCCAGCCCCCCTCCTGCCGCCCCTAATGTGCCTGATCTGCCCCTTGGAGCCCTGCCCCTCCTCCTCCTCCTCCACCACCTCCCGCCCCACCCACGTGATGTCAGGCAACGGGCGGGAGCGGCCCAGCAGCGTGAACACCTCAGCCCGTCTGTGCCACGACCGGCGCTGGCTCTCTAGCGTGTACTTGTCCTTGCCCAGCTCCTTGGCTTTCTCCTTGGTGGCCTTCTGCCACTTGAGCACCTCAGCTCTATCGCCATACCACCTGAGGCAGGGAAGCGGGGAGAACTAGGCATCAGCAGTAGGACTGTGTTTTGACTATGGTTTGAACTATGTTTTGACTATGGTTTGGGCAGCAGGTGTCGAGAAGTCAAGTGTGCAGTAGAGGGTAGAGGGTGCAGGCAGGCATGCTGCTGGCTTGCGATAGGGCGGTGGTGGTGACAGCAGCAAGAGGAGACCTGAGAGGTAGGGTAAGGGCAAGAAAAGGTGAGGTAAGGTGAGGCAAGGTCAGGAGGTATGAGGGTAAAGAGTCCCTCTTGCTTAGCCTTGCTCAGCCAAGGGAGGACATGACAGTGGTGATGATAGTGGAACGGGCGATGATGTGGTAGGCGGTGCATAGTAATCACATGATGGCAGATGGCCAACATGGGCAAGCATGTTGCTGTCAGTCCTGGCCTGCCCATCCTGACCCACTTGGCAACGGTTGCCTCAGCCTCCTGCAGCGAGGTGCCAAAGTCCTTGGCCAGGCCGTGGGCAGTCTTGCCGTATGCGATGGAGAAGTTCAGGATCTTTGCCTTGCGTCGCTCGCTGGCAAACCTGAGGTGGATGGGTGGATGGGTGAAGGGGTGGCAGGGAAGCCTAGTCAAGCCACACCTAATCAGGTCACGCTAATCATCATCTCACACATCAGCTCACACAGGCTGGGCTGGATCACTGGGTGCCAGGCCAACATGCTTCATATAATGCCACCCAGCAACCTCATCAGCTCACACATCATCACACACATCATAATGTCACACAAGCGGGGCCAGGGTGGTAGGGAAGGTAACGGCTGTTTGGCTACAAGAGGCTAAGCAAGGCTGCAGGGGCCTGTTAAAGGGCCCGACTGCTCATAGCCTGCTAGCCCAGCCCGAGTCCAGCCTCACTTGTCTTTGAGCAGCACAGCATCGGGCGGGGCGCCCTCATCTCCCTTCTCCAGGAACACCTCCTCTGCAGGCAAACGCAGCCCACAGCAGGACTCACACACAGTGGTGTCAGGAAGGGCACAGACACTTCAGCTGCCTTATTGACCCCCAGCAACAAGCCGAGGGGACATGGCCACAGGGCCATGGCAGGGGGATGGCCACAGGGAGGGAGCTCTACAGAGTGAGTTACACAGTTGATAAGCCACAGTTCTAAGCCTCACAGTTACACAGTTCATACACAGGTTGCCCAACAAAATTGGTGTAACACGCATCACTGTAACCAGGGAGAGTAGTAGCTCACTGTTTTTGATAGCTTCCTTGATGTGGTCGTACATGCCCAGTGCTGTGCGAGAGTGAAAGTCACCGCCCTTTTCAAATGCCTCCAACATGGACCTGCAGGCAGCCCACTGCAGTAGGGTGAGGCAAGGGAGCAGCTGGTCAGGCCAGGTCAGGGCGAGCCAGGCCAAAGCAGACCCAACCAGGCCAGGCCAGGATGTATCAGGCCAGGCCAGGCACAATCAGGTCAGGGCAGGCCGGGGCTGACCAGCACTGTGCAAGTTGACGATGAGGGTAGTGCAAGGCCAGGGCAGGGTTGTGAGGCCAGGCAGCCAGGGCTACTGACTTGCAGTCAGCGATGTGGGCCAGGATGCGCAGCTCCAGCTGGCCATAGTCCGCCACAACCAACACATTTCCTGGCGCAGCGCCAAATGCTTTGCGCACCTGGGCAGGCAGGCGGGCAGGGGGCGGGCAGGCTGGTGGTCGAGTGGGCAGGCAGGCAGGCAGGCAGGCAGGCAGGCAGGCAGGCAGGCAGGCAGGCAGGCAGGCAGGCAGGCAGGCAGGCAGGCAGGCAGGCAGGCAGGCAGGCAGGCACAGGCAGGGAGGTGGGCAGGCAGGCAGGGAGGTAGGCAGGCAAGCAGGGCAAGCAACTCCTGAATACATCACCTACAAACCACCAGCCCAACCGCCTAGCATTGTCTCCAGCACTCCGTTCTCATGCACTGCATGCTGCCTGGCCACCTCCACCGCTGCCATGCCCCATTAACCTTGTAGCGGTCCTTCTCCAGTGCTGGCTGGTTCTGCAAGTTGGGACGCCGGGCTGACAAGCGGCCCGTTTCTGTGTTCAGGTTCAGGGAGCTGTGGATGCGCCAGCCAACGATCTTAGGCGTGCTGGAGGGCTGGCTCAGAGCTGCAGCAGGAGGTGCTGGGGGTGCTGCTGCTGCTGCCTCCAAAGCTTCAAGGCCAGAGATGCTCCCAGGACTACCGCTCTCCATTGAGCAAGACATGGCTTCAGCCTCAGCCAGGGCCCCGGGTTCTGTTTGGAGGTCTGTGTCAGGGCCAGCACTGCTCCGTGCCCCCTCCCCAGCCTCCACTTGCGATGGGTCAGCAGTGTCAGCACTTGCAAGTGGTAGCTCGCCTGCCTTGGCATCTGCACACATAACAAACGTGCAGGCCTTTGTACGAGCTTTCCAGAGCTAGTTCAGTGAAGATCGACCAAGTCGTCCACTGCAAGTAAATGTGATTGCACAGGTAAGCCTGCTGCTGCCGAAGAAACACTGCCCTAACCCGCCCCACCTTCTGCGCGGCTTTCTTTCTGCGGGCCGGCGTCGGCGGGGGCGTCAGAAGCCGATGCCGGCGTCCGTGCAGCACCGGACACGGCGACCTGTTGATGTGGCCGCTTCAGCTCGTGCTCATAGACGGGCGTACTTATGTCGTCGCTTTGCAGCGGGCGGATGAAGCCCGTGAGCAGCTTGTCAATTGCTGAGATCTCACACAACGCCTCCACGGCCTGACAGGCCAGCAAGGCCTGCTGACGCGCTAGAAGCTCCGCGATCTTATCTGACTTGCCCACGCTTTGGTAGTACGCAAAGTCGCCCGCGGCGAGGATGGGGAACAGCTTGCCGAAGCCCTTGCCCTGCATGCAGTATGGAGCGGAATTAATGGGTAGACCATGCACAATACTTGCGACCCCGCTCCTGCAAGGCGTCGGGACATGAACGACATGGCATTGCTCACAGACCTGGCTGAAGTCTTTGAAGCGCGCGATGTTCCCGTCCATTTCCTCCTGTTTCTTCGCCGCTGCTGCGGCTGACTCTACCGCTTTCTCATCTTCCACATCACACTCCAACGAAGCGTCCGTCCCGCAGGAGCTGCGACGCGGCGAGCTGGGCAAACGGTCGAACAGGTCTTGCCCCTCCCCGTATGACTCCTCGCGCATGGCAGCCATCAAGTCGTCTTCCTCATGGATGGCGTGGTGGTCGGGCTCGACGGCCGGCAGCCGTGTCTCGACCGCTCGCTCAAACTCCGCTCGCTCCTCAGGATCAAGAGCATCCACCTCTGCCTGAAGAGCTTGTAACCCCGTGCTGGCTGCGCCGGCTTTGCCAGCCAGACCCCTGTGTCGACAAAGACCGGCACGACACGGCATCATGCTAGTGCTATCCGCACGATCGACATAGATCAGCATGACAAGGCATTGCGCGAGTGCAATCCACACGGCCGACACAGTCCGCCGCATGGCAAGGTTAGCACCCATGATCATTAAAAAGCTGGTGTTTTTTTTAGCAACTAATGAGGGTAACTGCCTCACTCCTCGGCCACCTGGGACTGGATCCACCATTGCCCAGCCCAGCCCCTTACTTGAGAACAGGAATGCCCACTGCAGCAGCCTTGGAGGCGGTCATAACCTCTGGCACCAACTGAGGCGCCCCGGCCCTGTAGATGCCCTGCAGCCATGGGGTGGTGTCCCACTATCTCACGGGCCAGTGTGACCGTGCTGTGTGAGGAGGGAGAGAAGCACACTTAGCCCAGGAGACAGTACCTGATGGCAGCAGGCACAGGCCCTGGCCCAGGCAATCCACAGACTGCAGTGTGACACTGGAACTACAGGGGAGTGGTCACACCTGCAGGATGGTGCTGATGTTCTTGATGGGTCTGGGGACAAACGCATCACCCAGCTTGGTGCGGGCCTTGGCTGCAGAGCCCCAGTCTACCAGCTGCTGTTGGTACGCTGCAAGCTGCTGGTCATAGTCGGGGTTGATCATCTGCAGCCACAGCCAGTATAAGCACAGCAGGCGATGGGTGCCCATGAGTGTGATGGGGAGAGGAAGTATGACCACAGGTGATACTTCCCACACCATGCTAATGGACATTCCTCAGCCCTGGCCTTCTACCCTCCTACGCTTCCCCTGTGAACCCTGCCAGTCATTGCGGAAACGGAAGGAGGAAAGGCGGTCGTGACCCAGCTCTCAAAGGCCAGAGCCGCACCTTGAACACCCTTTCTCCAGGTGCCAATGGCGGTGGCTCGACCTTGGCTGCCTTGGCCTTTTCGCCCTTCTTGCCTGCCTGCTGCACCCCACTGCCCTCCCCCTCCCCGCCACTGTCCCCACTGGTTACCCCCTGGCTGTCGCTGGCCTGCTGGGCCCATGCCTGATCCCCTGAGCTGCTGCCAGGCGCCATGTCAATGGCAGAGGCCAGGGCGGCAAGGGAGGTGGTGGGCGCTGGGAAGTCAGGGGCGGGGGAGGAGGCAAAGGGCTCGGGCGTTGACCTGGTGGGTGGCTTGGCCGCGTTGCCTGGGTGGTTGGGGAACAGCAGCTGTCGGATCTGCGCAAAGGATGTTGTGTTGTTCCAGCCACAAACAACACTCATTGTCTGGCCAAGAGTTTGTGCAGCCATGTGGCGAAACACCATATGGCCTCCTCCCTCACCATCTGTGCTTTGCATGTTGACCTACAGCTCTGCATGTTGATCAAGCAGCGTTGGATGTGACGTGGCAACGATGCGGCGCGTCATTGCTGGTGCTAGCTAGGTGGAGCTGGTGGACGACAAGGCTAAGGCATGGCACGGCATCATGAGGGCAGGGAGGCAAGGGAGACAGGTGTGGGGAGGGAGGCGCCATGGGGCTAAGCTGCATGGGGCTAAGCTGCATGGAGGAGTTGAGGCAAGGGGGATCAGGGCAAAGGTGGGTTATGCATGGCAGCTTCATGACCTTGACTGTCATCACATGCAGCTGTAGTGGTAGATGTACCCCTCCTCCACCCACCCCACCATCCCTACCACCACAGCAACCTGTGTGCCTGTAGTCCTTACACGTCACCAGCAGCAGCAGGGTCTGCCACCTGCTCACCTGGGCCCCACTACCAGCATTGACGTGTTGGAAGCCTCTGTCCTGTCTGCCCGTCACTGCCTCCAGCCGCGCCTGCACCCACTGCTTGAACACAGCCTCCTTCTCCTCCTGATGCTTCTCTGCCTCAACCTGCACTCACACAACCAGGACACACCAAACCGGTCTAAATGCTGCGCCTGCTCATAGGCCCACTAGCCCAGCACAGCTAGGAGGGTCACACAGCAAAAGGCACAACGTACCTAACTGGTCCAGCTGCTGCACCTGTGAGGGTGAGGGTGGCACTCACATGGCCATGACGCACAGCACAGGCCTTGCTGCGGCGGCTGACCCCTGACCTGCTCACACGCCTACAACCCCACAAGCCCAGCACAGCTTCAGAGGTCACACAGCAGGAGGCACTGACGCCTGGGAGTCTGCCAAGGGTGTTGGCTCATGATGACTGCGTCATCACAGCTGCTGGACCTTCAGGGTACACGCAGTTACATACGCTGAGCGAGTTGCCCAGCTATGACCCAGCCACGTGCTGGGTGTGATTTGGCAGTCTGTGCTGCAGCAGCGCTATGAACCAGAGAGCGACGAGCCCTGGAAGCCACTGGAAACCAGCAGCAGCAGGTGCCTGCCCTGCTGTTACAATCACAGGTCAGTTGAGACAGTTGCAGCTGCAGGGCCGGAATGCTGACCTACTGACACCGCCTGTAGGGCTGGAACGCTCGGCACCATCTTGCATTAGTCTCATCATATCCTTGGCTGGCACCTCTGCTAGTCATAGGCTGGCCTATGGCTACCGCCCTGCTGAGACACCTGGCTGGTGTGTGTGTGTGTGTGTGTGTGTGTGTGGGCAGCTGGACGACAGCAGCCGGTGCCTGTGCCTGAGCCACAGGTCAGTTTAGACAGTTGCTGACATAATGCCTGCAGGGCTGACTTGGCTGGCATTGTGTGTGGGAGGATGACAAAGGGGGGCTGCCCAAGGTGTTGCTGTGAGGGTGAGGGTGAGGGTGAGGGAGGGGGAGGGGATGCTTAATTGGATACTTGATTGGATACTTGGTTGGCACTGTGTGTGTGGGAGGGTGTGCAGCCTCACCTCAGCCAGCCTCAGGTGCTCGCGATCAATCCACATGCCTGCCTGCTCCATGTCTGTCAGCACCCGCCCAAAATCCACCCAGTGGGCGCGGTACATCTCATACATTGTTTCGTTGGTAAACAGCCTGTTAAGGCAACAGGGCAGGCAAGCATGGACAGTGAGGGGGTAGGGCGCATGGCTAAGCATGTCGATGGCGGCAGTACACCTAAAACCCTCATGGCAATCACCAAGGGGCATGCATGCAGACATAGCCATGCGCACCCGCGCCCCATGAGATGATTGACATTCTGGGTGCCAGGTGTTGCATTGCCTAGTGTAGCCATCAGTGTGACACAATAATGATATATATGACCACTTAGAAACTCATAGATACCATGTCAGCCCCCATGCAGGACCACTCACGGGGGGATGGCTTGAGGTTGCAGCGCCACCCGTTTCTCTTTCACAGACCCCTTTCTTCTCCCACCCACAGCCTGCTTACACCCCACTCTGCTGTAAAAGTTGTCCTCGCCACTCGCAGCTAGGGCCGCAGCAGATGAGGAAGCGGGAGTGGGGTGGAGGTTGTTTGTGGCAGCGGGGCCTAGGCCAGCAGCAGCCTCCGGGTGAGGTGCCGGGGTGAGGGAGGCAGGGGAGGTGGTTGGAGGGGAGCCTGACAAGCCTGATGTTGAGTTTGGGCTGTGCGAGGTGGTTGCAGCAGGGACAGGGCTCTGGCTGGTGGGGGGAGGAGGAGGGGGAGCAGGAGGGTCTGTGAAGAACTTGGGACGCCGCCACTCACGGTTCTTCAGGCACCTGCAGCCATGCAGCCATGCAGCCATGCAACCATGCAACCCGTGCTAGCCAAGCAAGCCATGCTAGCTAAGTAAGGCATGCAAGCCATCATTTACATGCCTTGGTGCCACAGCAATAGCCGTACTGCAGCCTATGGCCCGATGCGAACAAGTGCATCCCAGTAGGGGATGTAGATAGACCCAGACCAAGCTGGTCAAAAGCCACTGTCCAGCACACTGATGTTCCCACCTCGGCCTTTGCATCCATGTAACCACCAACCCAACAACCTCAACTGCCCTTTTGCAACTCTTGTCTCACCCAACCACTACCTTACCGCACACTAGGGCGTGTCGACCTGGTGTAATAAGTCACCCTCTGTAGTACTTCCTGTAGCTGCAGGTGACCTTCGCACCAACCGTGTACATAACCGACACAACCAACTCAACCAACACATTCCAACCACCTGTACAATGCCTCCCGTAACTCCCAGGTGGCCTTGGCGTCCTTGGCGCTGTAGTCTGCCCAGGAGTAGCGGTACTTGAGGTTAGAGTGCAGCTCATGCACCTCAGGCGCGGTCAGCTGCAGCCAGGCAGCCAGGCAATCGGGGGTGCTCAGGGGCGGTTACATCTCCCAATTGGCAGGGCAGGGCAGGGCAGGGCAGGGCAGGGCAGGGCAGGGCAGGGCACTATGACCCTACAAGCTCCACAAGACAGTGCAAGGTACCTCACCCTATTCCCACCCATTCAAATCTCACACTCATCTACACTTCTTTTTCATCCTTGCTTTCTACCACCTTCTTACACTGCCCGCCTGCCCCTGGTGACTCTTTGACAAGGATCCAAGTGCTCGGCAGCAGTGGCAGGCAAGCGGTTAGGCTCACCACTTTGCCGATGGTGCCGTCTTGGCGCGTGTTGAAGCTGCCAAACAGTGTCTTGTAGGAGAACTTGGCGGTGGCGGCGATGTCGCTGATGCCCAGCAGGGGCAGGCCGCTGCGACTGCTGCGCCTCCACTCGTTCACCACCTCCATGACCTCGGTCATGATCTGCAAGGGGGTGTGTGAAGGGGGGTGTGAAGGGGTGGGAGTGTGGAATAAGGGAGTGGAGGGGTAAGGGCGGCAGCGGGACAGGGTAGGTGGGGTGAGGCTGAGGGCTGTGGCAGGAGGGGAGGGGGGCTTGGCACTGGCCTGGCACTGGCTGTCTGGTTCTGACCCCTCAGCTCTGGTCTTGCCACAGCTGCCCTGCCTGACCTGGCGGTCTGGAGGGTGTGAAGGGCGAGCGGGGTGAGGCAAAGGGCAGGGTGAGCGGAGTGAGGCTAAGGGCTGTGGCAGGAGGGGAGGGGAGCCTTGCGTTAGGACATCCGGTTCTGACCCCTAAGCCCCTAAGAGGGGTGGGCCAGGGCAGACCCTGCCTGCACTCACTCTGCCTGCCTAGCAGCTTCAACCCCTGCCCCCCAAGGTGGTGGGGAAGGGAGGTCGGGGCCAATCCTGAGGCTACCCACCCTCTCCCCTGCCCCCCAAGCCTGAGGGGTGGGCGACAGCTGCCCTGCCTGACCTGGCGGTCTTCAGTCAGGCTGTCCAGGCCATAGCCCTTGCGCCCACTGCAGGCAGAGGGAGGAATAGTCAAGGCGGATGATGGTGGGCGAGTGAAAGGGGGGGCATGGGATGCATGTGCTGCCAGGTGCAGTGGCACAACCCTGAGTGCATGCTGACCCTTGGGGAGGGCTGGTAGCAGGAACGAGGCATAGGATGGTTTTCAGAAAACGCAGATAAAAAAGGTGTGAGAGTGGGAGGGGTAGGGAAAAGTGGGTTTGAACTAAGGTGTGCAAGAAGACCAGCAGCAGCGGTGGGGAGTAGTTGGGGTAAGGTTCGACAGGTATATGGCCCTTCAGCGTCAGTGGCACCGGGGAGGATGCAGCGACAGAGTCCATGGGATGAAAGCAGTAGAGCAGGTGGGGTGGGGTGGGGTGGGGTAGGGTAGGGTGGGGGCCTGAGCAGTTCACCTGCGGGAGGCATCATAAAGACGAGCCATGTGCATGGTATCCGCTTCAAAGCCCTTGCACTCTATGCCCAGGTTGCCCAGCACATGATGGTCGAAGCTGTAGTTGTGCCACACCTGCAGCAGCGGAAGCGGCAGCATCATCAGCATTGATCAGGCAGCAGCAGGGGCAGCAGGCCATGGTACAGCCCTAGGAAGGTAGCAGCATGGCAGCAGAGTAGCAGGGGCCTAAGGTCAGGAGCAGCTGGAGCACAGGGCATCCGAGGGTCCCTGCTTGGCCGGCATTCACCACCAGACACTGGCCTTAGGGGGTGGTGGGGCAAGCAGGGGAGGCCAGGCAGGCTACGTCACGCACCATCACCACCAGCGCACCATCACCACCATCACCACCAGCGTCCTCGCAAACAGCGTGTGCTAGCGACGGCAGTGCATGTTCTCAAAACAGGAGTTAAGCAGGGAGGGGGCCGGCAGGGAGGAGGCAATGTGTGGTGGTTGGCTGCAGCTCAGGCAGCACACAGACATCAGGCTAGGCCCCTGCCAGGCCCCAGGCCACAGCCCCCTGCCCAACCCCCTGCTGCTGCCTTGCCTTGGGGATGGAGTCGTCCTCAAAGAAAGCCTTAAAAGCAGCAATCTTGGGGTGGTGGGGTTTCAGCTTATACTGCAACACAACACCACAAGCAGATGAACACACAGTGCTAACCTGGCTCCTACTGCTGACCCCCCACCACGCCCCTTCACACACATACCCTGCCGCACCCAGCCACCCCACCTGCCACCCCACCACCCCCTGCTGCCTCCCCACCCCACCCTCCCAACCCACGACCCCTGCTGCCTCCCCCACCCCACCCTCCCAACCCACGACCCCTGCTGCCTCCCCCACCCCACCCTCCCAACCCACGACCCCTGTTGCCCCCCCGCCTCACCCTCCTGCCCTCCTTGACAGGCTCAGGTGGCCTGCTGACGTCGCCCCCTGGGTGCTCCAGCTCCACCTCGTCCCACACATCCACCCACAGCCGATCTTGAGGCACCCCAGGGCGGCCGGCCAGGGCAGGCAGGGCCTCACGGAAGTCCACATCTGGGCCGCAGTAAATGGAGAAGCAGTTGACCACGCCATGGCCGACCTGAAGGGCCAAGGGTGGGGAGGGGTGGGGGGCTGGGTGGGGGGTGGGGGAGGGTGGGGTGAGAAGGGGAGAGTTGTGGGGGCGGCAGCAGCTAGGGGGCGGCAGAGGCTAAAGTGTCACCTGAAGTGCCAAGGGTGAGGTGGGGTGTGGTGGGGGGCGAAGGAGGTGGCGAGGCGAGAAATGGGTGTGGAGGAGGGCAGGAGAGGTGGGGGTTGGGGAGGTGGAGGGTGGGGGGTGGGGGAGGTGGATGTGGAGGGGGGCAGCAGAAGTTGTATTGAGCTCGGGCCAGGGAGGTGTCAGGGCAGGAGGCTGTATGGCAGCACAGGGCGCCCCCTCCCCACCACCCCCTCCCCCTCCCCACCGCCCCTTCCCCACCGCCCCTTCCCCACCACCCCCTCCCCAGCAACTCCTCCCAACCGCTCCTCTCCACTATCCCCTCCCCACCGCACCCCCACCCCTATCCACCCTCTGCACTAATAAACCACCGTCCCCCCTCCCTCCCTCCCCCTCCCACCGCCCACCGGCGACTGCGTCTTAATGTTGATGTAGGCCACCTCTGTGTCGCACGCGAAGAAGCGCCTGCTGTCATGCGGCGTGGTGATGTCCAGGTTGCGTGCCTTAACCTTGGGCCATTTTTCCAAGTCCACCAGCTTCAAGGGGCTGGGCTGCAGGGCCTGATGCCGCAGGAACTGCACCAGCAGCTGCGCCACCTCCCCCTGCTCCATGGCCTGGCCTCCGGGCCCCTCCACTGCCTCCATGTCGTGTGCAAGCACAAACACGTCTTCTGGGTAGCTGGTGAGAAGGTGGTGGGGGTCAGCAGAGAAGGTGGGGGGAGGGAGGGCGGCTGGGACCTTGGGGGTGTGGGGGGAGGGGGAAGGGGAGCGGAGGGACGCTGGGTGAGGGGCAGGGAGGGGGGTGGCTGCGAGGGAGGGGGGGTGGGGGCGGGCAAGGGTGGGCGAGGGTGCCCAGGCAGCTGGGAAGGTAGCAGTCTGAGAGGGCGCAGGGGAGGGGGTGGCAGGGGCAGCAGAGGAGGGGGAGGAGGGGAGAGCGGTGAAAGTCAGCTGCTCATGGTTTCCACTTGCAGGATGCAGCTGCGGGCCAGAAGTTGAAAAGGCAGGGGTTGTGGCAGCGGGAAAGGAGGGAGGGAGGGAGGGTGGCTGTGGGACATGCTGTGTGACAGCAGTGGCTGGCTGCATGTCTGGCTTAAGATCTGGCTGCGGTGTGGCTTGTAAAGGGCGTGAAGTTCCTCCTGGTAGGGAGGATGGTGCTGACTGCTCTGCCTCTGCAACCGCCCTCCTAACCCCCTGCACACTGCTGCCAAGCTGTGCCGTATGCAGTACTGCCTCCTGTCGCACTGCCTCCTGTCGTACTGCCTCCTGCCGTATTGCCTCCTGCTGTGATGCCTCCTGCTGTACTGCCTCCTGCTGTACTGCTTTCTGGTCCACAGCCTGCCTTGCTGCCTCTGGTATCATACTGTGCTGCTGCAGTGATGCCCCTGCCGCCACCTGAGCCGCCTGTGTTGCCTCAACAGGCAACTGGGCCGACCATGGCGCCTGTGTTGCTTCAACAGGCAACTGTGCTGAGAGTGGGACCGGCTCTGTAGGAAAGTCTGCTGCAGCCTGCTGCAACCCCTCAACAGGTAACTGGGCTGGCTTTGTCCCCCGTGCGACCACCTCTGCTGCCAAGGGGTCATAGGGCAAGGGCTGCGCTGGCAGCTCCTGCTGCACAGTCCCCTGACGTTGCTCACGCCCTGACGTTCCCCAGGCCTGTGCTGCCTTTGCTGCTCCCTGAGGAAGCCTGGGGTGGCTGTGGGGGTCATGGCTGTGTGGGGCCAGCTGTCCTCCGTGAGTCGAGGAGTGCTGAGCAGGCTGCGTTGCGTAAGGGGACGGAAGCTGCCCAGCTCTGTTTGGAGTTGCCGGCCTCTTCGACCGCCTGCTGCGTTGCAGGGGCTGGCCCCGGGCTCGCGGCCCCCTGCTGACCCTGCTCCTGCCCCAGGCGTCTGCCCCAGCCTGTGCGGGCTCTACCTCATCTCCTGGGGGTGCCTGGGGAGTTGCCCTGTCTGAAGCCACCCTGCTCACCAGAACGCTGGCGTCTGGCCCTGCCTGTGTGGGCAGAAACACGCCCTCTGGGTAGCTGCTGCTCTGGCGGGGGCGGGGGCCAGCAGACAAAGATGGGTCTGGCCCTGCCCGTGCGTCCAGCTGTTCTGCTGCGCCGCTTGCAGCAACCGCAGCGTGGGGAGGGCCTGGCACTGCGTGTCCAGTTTGCTCAGCAGCAGACCCCTGGCTGGCCCCCGCTTCCAGCTGGCTGACCCCTGCCGGCACCTGGCCTGGCAGCTCATCTAGCTGGGCAGGCTTTGCTGGCACCTGACTTGCCTTGTTGCTGGCTCCGTTGCTGGCACCTGGGGATACATGCAGCTGGGTGGCCTTAGCCGGCACCTGGCTTGCCGTCCCAACAGCCTGGCTGGAGCCCGCTGGCTCCTGGCCTGGCCTCCCAGCAGTTGGGCTGGGCTCTGCTGGGCTGGGCAACTGTGCGCTGGCAGCAGTACCAGGGCCCAAGTCAGGTGTAGCTCGGCCTGCCCTTGCTGTGCGCTTGGGGCTGGTGGAGTTGGAGGCTTGCTTGGGCTGCTCAGTCTTGAGGGACTTCGCCATTGCCTGCGGCTTTCTCCCTGACTGGCTGCCCGGCACCCACCCAGGCAGGTCGCCATGCTTGGCACGGCGAGCGGGGGTAGGGGAGGGGGGTGCTGGGGGGGGGGGGCGGGAGGGGGTCCAGGTCAGGCACGGGGGGGAGAGGGGACACTTGTGGGGCGGGGGTGGGAGAGGTCAGCGCAGAGGGTGGGGCTGAGGCTGCAGCCTTCCTGGGGGCTGCAAGATTGTCAGCTGGCTGCAGCGCTGGCTGTTGAGTGTGCAGTGTAGGTTGGGGTGTGGTGACCGGATCCAAGGCTTGCTGCGCCTCAGTCCCCTGTAGCCCTGGCGGCTCATCAATGAGCCCAGAGGAGGGCGAGGGGGTGTGGGAGGGGGTGAGGGAGGGAGAAGGGGGTAAGAAAGGGGGGGTGGGGTCTGGCAGCCTCAATGGCGGGGCCAGCCAATGGTGACTCTGATGCCGCGCCCAGCGCTCACCTGGCTGGCTGGTTTGCGGCCGTTGCCTGACTGCAGCCTCTGCCTTGCTGCTCAGATAGCGCACAGCCACAACGGGAGCAGCAGGAGCAGCAGGAGCAGCAGCAAAAGAAGCAGCAAGTTGCTGCCTAATTGTAGTCTGCTGCAAGGGTCCTGACTGGCGAGGGGCAGGAGCAGCACCCTGGGGCCTGGCAGCAGCACCCTGGGGCCTGTCCAGCTGCCTGGTCCCTGCAGCACCAGCAGCTGCGCCACGAGCAGAATATGCACCAGCTTGGTCAAGGCGCTGCTGGGGAGCCGACGGCTGCTGCTGGCGGGAGTCTCGCAGCAGCAGCAGCTGCTGCTGCTGCTGCTGCTGGTGATCCTGGGAGACAGCGTGCTGCGGCTGTTGCTGCTGCGGTTGCTGCTGCTGCTGCTGCTGGTCGGGTTGTGTGTGTGTCCGGGAATCAAAACACCAGGGAGGCTGTGCCATAAGTGTGGCGTGTGTGGCCAATGCAGGCCTGACAGGGTTGCTGGGACGGCTGCCTGTGCGGCTGGTCTCAGCTGGGTGCGACCCGGCGGCTGCCGCCACACTGCTGTGTAGGAACCGGCCAGAGGACAAGAGGGATGCCCTGCAAGCGGCCATACTTGTCCCCACTGAGGCTGAAGAGTGATGTGCAAGCGATGGCACATTGCACAGTAGGGATAGGACGAGGTGAGGCTTGTGGTCAACGGTTCACTTGCAGCATCAATGCAAGCACGACTGTGGGGCATGACTTACATGGAGCTGTGCACTGCGCGCCAATCCTGGGACGATGAGCTGGCGCCTGAAGTTTGGAGGCTAAGTCGGCTCCAAGCCAGGCCAAGGCGACGGGCCGTCATGCGGAGCTCGCGGCTATTGAAGTTAACAGGCGTCGCAGCGCTTCCTGAGGGTTTTGCTACGTGCTTGCAGTCCATCAGGATGGTGGGGTTGGCAGATGACAAGCCGCCAGTTGTTGGGTTGCCTGGCGCGGTGGATGTACAGACAAGCTGTCTACGACTGCGAAAGTCTGGACATCAAAGCATGACGAGGCGCCACCAGGCCGAAACGACACTTCTTGTGAGGAGCTCAAACAGAGTATAGAGCTTGGACCCACGAGAGAAACAATGAGACGAGTATTTGGGTGGTGGCGATTTGGGGCAGTTCCTTGGAAGCCCCCGTTGACTTAGTCCTTTGCAACCAACTTACACCGCGATGTGCGAGGTTTGCGATGCGAGTTAACGGCCAGGTTCAAGGCGAAGCGACATTTTACCAAACACTCATGTTGGTTGACTTCATGTTGGAGCTACTAGGGGAGCTCTGGCTACAAGCACACACATCAGAATGGCTGAGCTGAACTGGGCAGTAGGTACACTAGCAATAGCCCTTAACAACAGCGATTTCGCAGCTTGTGTTTGATGACAACTCGTGGTGCAGCATGAGGGTACAGTGTAGGGATTACAACTTGACTTCTAGAACGTATGTTAGCATCCCTGTTATCGCTGCAGCTTCAGCTGGACAATGCGGAGTCCCATGATCGCAGGTGAACGCTACAGAAATTTATGGTAGATTACTAATTAGTTTAAGATAACTAATTAATCTAAGATTAGGCATAACAATAAGTCAAAACCATTTGTGCTAAGCTTGAAGCTTGCACAATGTGTCACTTGACATATGTTGTGTTGCCCTCATCGGCATAGGAGCCAGCCTGTGGTGCAGTGGGCATGAGAGGAGGTAGGACGGCAACTGGCCCTGGCTATGGTTAGTATGCTGGTGTGCATTGCACACATGATTACGAAGAGCGTGTCGACGAAGGAACCCTCAGCAATGGCACACACGCACCTTTCCCAACACACGGCCAAGCAATTCTGGAGGGCCCTACAATCCTTGTTTTTTTGGTAATAGTATAGAGGTTCCACTAGGCGGATTCCGCTGACATAGCTTCACTGCCTGGGGCACGGATGCGTACATGGATGGCAATGCAGGTCACTGCCAGCTGCGGCAGCCAGTTCCTCGTACTGGTCAGGCTGCAGAGGATGACTAGGCCATCTGTCGCAATGCTTGCAGCACAGCGTCAGTGTGCTCCGGCTTCCCCACACTGATGCGGATGTAGTTGCTCAAGCCAGCCTTCGCGTAGTGCCGCACCTGCGCGTGTGCGGATGCAACTCGCGGCGTGCTTGGGAAATGTATGATATGCAGCGCTGACAGGCAAGTGTGCACCCCCTGATTTACAGCACCACTGCGACAATCATAGCCATCATCATGATATGGCATTAGTATACTCGTACCAACACCACCATGTTGTGGTCCACACCAGGACCTGACACTGAGGCAAAGCAACACCGCCACACAGACTAACACAAAAGTGATGTGGTGTCCCATTGCATGTTCAGTGCGTCGTTGGCGTACTACTAGATTGGCGGAACACCGCACAAGCCTTCCTGCAGAACATTTTGGTGCTGGGTGCATGAACGCCTGCGCCCCACCTCTACGTGGCAAGGGCATCAAGCAGCAGCACCCACCATGATGCCGTGCTCAGAAGCCAGCTTGTCCTTGATGCCCTTGGCCGACATTTCCCCAGTGACCTGCAGCAGCCAGTCCAGCCAAGTCAGCCTACAGGCTGCCAGTGTAAGCTGGCTTGACCGGGCCAATGGTGTACACATTGCCTGCCTTTGGTGCTATGCCCTGATAGATTCCGTCCTCCACCAGAGCTGGGATAAAACCTGATGCCCTCCACCTCATGCGCCGCATGGGCCTCATCTCCATCCACTGCTGCCAGTGCACCAAGCCTGCTGGGGCCCTGCTATGGCGTCACCCTGCCTCACACCACCACCTCCTGAGCACAACACCCAGCAGCAGGCCCACCAGCATGGCTGGGGTGCAGCACCACCACCTGCCCCAGTGCCTGTCCTGCTCCTCCTCATCAGCAGAACATGGCAAGCGCCTGCCGACCACCTCAACATGACAGGGTAGTAAACACCCGCCCACCCACCCACCCGCCCGCCCGCCCACCGACCTTGGACAGGATGAAGTTTGCGTGGCTGGGGTATGGCTCCAGGAAGGGGAGGGTGCGCAGGCCCGCCAGCAGCCGCTCCCGCTCAGCCACCAGCAGGTTGCGCACCTGGACCAGGAGGCAGCACACCACCAGCCCCCCTCACCCCCACCCTGCTGCACGCGGGCTGTGGAGGGCAGCAGGCAGCAAGGCGGGAGGGAGGGGCACACAGGCTGTGCCTGCATGCCTTGGAACTGCCTGTGCGCCTGTAAGCCAGCTGTGATATTACCATCATAGCAATGCCAGCAGGTTGGTGTCCAAGCAGTCAGGGGGCCTGGAATAGCTCCGTCCCGCAACAGGCTCGCTGCCAGGCAGCCAGGCAGTCGCGGCGCCTCCTCCTTGTACAATCTGCTGCTGTTGTCCGCCTTTCCCTCCACCACCTATCTCTAGCCGCTGTGGCTCACAAGTAAGGTGCCTATGGGGCAAGGCTAAGCAGCCACAGCACTACGCCTGGTTGAGTCGGTGCTAAGCTGTACCGCTACTTGTGTACCACCGGCAGGCTGCACCAGGCTCCACTGCCCTCCCCTTCCCTTTGCCCCTGCCCCTCATCCTCTATCTGAGACCAGGGGTTAGGGTTAGGGTAGGGGGTTGGTTCCTCCCCCCAGGGTGACTACCTTTGTCAAGTAGTCCATGTTTGTGAGGGCTGCGCACGCTGCAACCTCCGCCGCCACGCTGACGTTGTAGGGCTGCTTGGCACGCCACAGGTATTCCATCATGGGCAGCGGGAAGGCGCCGTACCCTACCCTCAGGCCAGCCAGCGCTGCAGGTGCAGGCAGAGCAGGTCAGCTGTGGGGCCACAGGGGCTGGTCTTAGGTAGGGCTGGCCACAGAGGAAAAGGTGAAGAACAGCAGTAGGTTTCAAAGGAGAAGGTACACCGACTGCCTGCCCACCCGCCTGCCTGCATGCCTGCTGCTGCCAGTTCACCTGCATCCTGCTGTCAGCCTGCCTGCCTGCCTGACGACTGCCTTCCCGCCCTCCTGCCTGCCTGCTGCTGCTGCCTGCCCACCTGCCTGTTGCTTGCTTGCTGCTGCTGCCTGCCTGCTGCCTGCCTGCTGCTGCTGCCTGCCCACCTGCCTGCGTGCATAGCTGCTACTGTTGCTGTGCTATCTATTGTCAAGTCGTGGTGGCAGCAATGATGGTGATGATGGTAGTGATGACCTCAGCTGCTGATGCTGCGCCCCCTCTACCAAGCGCAAGGGTCACTGACCTGCACTCTTGGAGCTGTACTGCATATCCAGCCAAGGGCATACCCAGCCCAGGGGCCCCTGCTCCCCTAGCACAAGGTGCACCTGCACTCCCCCCTCCCCCCCTCCCTGCTCTCCCAAGCCCCTCCACTGCCGCCCTCCTTTGCCAAGCGCAAGGGTCACTGACCTGCACTCTTGGAGCTGTACTGCATACCCAGCCCAGGGCGTACCCAGCCCAGGGGCCCCTGCTCCCCCAGTGCAAGGGTCACTGACCTGCACTCTTGGAGAATGTCCTCAGCACCACCAGGTTGGGGTACTGCTGCACCCACTTGATGCGTGAGGCCTGGTCGCTGAACTCAATGTACGCCTCGTCCAGCACCACCAGCACGGGCAGCGCCAGGATGGACTGAATCTGAGCAAAAGCAGCAGTGGCGGCAGCGGTGGTGGCAGCAGCAGCAGCGGCGGCAGCAGCATCAGCAGCATCATGCAGCGGGCAGGCCTTACCTCCTCCTCTGTCATCATGGAACCGTCAGGGTTGTTGGGCGAGGTGAGGAACACCATCTTGGGCTGGTGCTGCTCCACAGCCCGCCTGGGCATTTCAATTGGCAAAGCTAAGCCTGACAGAGGGTTGTGATTTATGCAGGGGGTGGGGGTAGCAGGTGAAGCTGTGGTCGACACCTACCACTTGCCTGCCTGCCCACTTGCCTGCCTGCCTGCCGACTTGCCTGCCTGCCTGCCTCCCTTCGAAGCTTTCTGAGCTAATGCTGTCCCTCAGCCCTCAGCTTCCTCACCTTGACACTTGTTTCCTCACACTCACCCTGATGCATCACCCTTTTGCTCCCACCTTCCCACCTTCCCCACAGCTTCCCTCCATGCACGGTGCACAGGGTAAACCCCTGCCCTGAGCCCTGCCCTGAGCCTTGCCCTGAGCTCCCTTCAGCTCACTTGACTCCCTCCACGTCAATACGGAAGCCGTCCAGCCGTGGCACAGTCACCGTGCGTGCGTCATTCACGTCAGCGTCAAACACATACCTGTGACAGGCAGAAAGCAGCCAGGTCAGCAGCAGCCAGGTCAGCAGCAGCCAGGTCAGCAGCAGCCAGGTCAGCAGCAGCCAGGTCAGCAGCAGCCAGGTCAGCAGCAGCCAGGTCAGCAGCAGCCAGGTCAGCAGCAGCCAGGTCAGCAGCAGCCAGGTCAGCAGCAGCCAGGTCAGCAGCAGCCAGGCCAGCAGCAGCCAGGTCAGCAGCAGCCAGCAGCGGAGGGGTGGCCAGGGGCTGCTGCATGGCCTCTGTTGCAGTGTAAAGCAGGGGAGGATGGGGGCTGTGCTGGTATCAGGTGCTGCTCAGGGCGCTGCCTGCTGGGATGGGGGTGTTGCCTGCTGGGGTTAAGGCACCTTGAGCTGTGGGCTACATAGCTACATGCCCATAGGGGCCCATGGCCTATAAGGCCTCATCCACAGGGTTTCCTATGGGCCCATGTGCTGCCTGCTGGGGTAATGGTGTTAGGGTCTGCTGTCTTCCAGGCCTCTTCCGCTATGGGCTATGAGCCCATGTGGGCCTACGCTACGTGCCGCACGGCAGTGGGCTGGCAGCTGGGCTGGCAGCCAGCTCTTGAGAGCTGGGCAGGGCCTAGGTTGCGGCAGGTGGCAGGTGGTAAGCAGTAGGTACGCTATGTGCCTTGTGGCTGACCTTTGGCTGTCCCTGACCCTAACCCTGTCCCTGACCCTTGACCCTGGCCCTAACCCATCTAGTGGCTGGCCCTTGGCCGATACAAGCTCAACACGCCAATACCATCACCACCATAGAGCAGGGCCCAGCCACCACCACCACTGTCTAGTGCCAGGCTCCATGCACTTGGTAAACTCCGCTTGCACCTGCGCTATGCCCTGTGCCCTATATCTCTTAGCTCCCTCAGCTGCCTGAGCGATGCCCTGTGCCCTCCTCACCTCCACCTGACCTCCCCTCTTAGCCATGCCCTAACTGACCTCTCCCCCTTGCGCCCTGTGCCCTGTACCCCTTAGCTCAGCTGTGCTCCCTTAGCCATGCCCTGTGCCTACCGCCCTCTTTGCTATGCCCACCCGACCTCACCCCTACCTCCACCCTGCGCCCACCCGACCCCACCGGCTCTGACTTCACCCCTTAGCTCCGTAAACTCCCTCCGCCCCCTTGGCTATGCCCTGTGCCTACCTGAACCTAACGCCCTCTTTGCTGCGCACACCTAGATACACCTAGACACCTCTACACAGCCACCTGGCTAGCGCTGTGGCCCCTCCTGAGCAGGCCAGGCTGCTGCAGCGCGGCCATGCAGCTGGTGCTGGCGCACTGCTCACATGGTGAAGGTGGGCGGGCAGTCCACGATCTTGTCGCCAGGGTCTAGCACGCAGCGCATCAGCAGGTCTATCAGCTCGTCAGCTCCGCACCCCACCTGCAACAGGGTCAGGGTCAGGGTCAGGGTCAGGGTCAGGGTCAGGGTCAGGGTCAGGGTCAGGGTCAGGGTCAGGGTCAGGGTCAGGGTCAGGGTCAGGGTCAGAATTAGAGGAAGGATTAGGGTGAGGACTGGGGTTAAAGGTGAACCCTAACCCTACAAGAAGGGGGTGCATATCATCACACAAAGGGTTGCACGCTGCCACATAATGGGAATGCATGCTGCCAGGTAAAGGGTTGCATGCATGCAGCATGCAGTGTGTCGGCAGTGGAGATATCATCACATAATGCAGAATTGACCGCTCCAATGCCAGGTTTGTGCCCTCATGCTTCGCTGCTGCTGCTGCTGCTGCTGCTGCTGCTGCTACTGATGATGATGCTGCTGCTGCTGTCGCTATTGCGTCTAGAAGTCCTGGCCTCCCTGTAGTGGGCTGGGCAGTGCACCACCACACACACCAGCAAGTGCTCCGCGGGGATGTCGTTCATTTCAGCCAGCGCCTTGCGCAGTTGACGCGTCTCTGGGTCTGGATAGATGTGCGGGAAGGACATGGACCCGAGCGCCTCGCGGACCTCTGGCGGTGGTCCATAAGGATTTTCGTTGGCGTCAAGCTTAATAATGTCCTCCGGCTTCTTCCCATATCGCAGCGAGAGAACCTCGAATGGCTCGATGGGCGTGTAGGGCGCCATGTTAAGCAGGTGGGGCCGCAGGAACTGCGTCGACGCCAGGCTGGTGCCATTGCTGGTGCTGTGCGCCACCTCTGCAGCAGATGTGGCACAGGTCTTCATCGCCCTTCCAGCCCGCCTTGCCGGCACCGGAGCAGGGATGCAGGGCGCAGCCGCGCTAGGAGAGACCTGGCTGGCAGGGGTGGACAGCAACCGCGGCATCGTCACAACCCAGTAGCGCTAGTGCGGCGCTAGCGCAAAATGGACAGGAGCAGTTAGGACCGTTGGCTCCTTCTATAAGCGAATCAACACCGCGATCGCCAGAGTTACACCAGGATGGGGAACGCTGTGCGCCTTGTAAACCTTCTACTAGTGCTGCATGCCCTCGCATCACTTTCCGAAGCTGGGGACGTAGCTAGCGCACAGTTCATCGTGAGTCCATATGCGCGCCTGCAGCCCCTGCTTTCTCCCATAGTCAATCTGTGAATTTGACAGCCAAGCTAACTGCTAGTACGCTGCAACGCTTCACGTTGAATACGACGATATAGAGTCTAAGGGTGGTGTGGTGCCTAGGTGCCTGTCCCCATCCATGTGTCCCTCTGCATGCTTGCAGTCCTGTCCAGGCTGAAAACTGAACCGCCTCCCTGCTGTGAAGCGATTCCTCAGGTGAGGTGCCCGCTGAGCAGGGCAGGGAGTAGCAGGATGTGGGCAGCGGCGCTGTAAGATGACCAAAGAGGGGTGGGCAGAAGTAGGCCTGACAAGGAGAAGGAGGGGGGAGGTTGCAGGAGTGGCACTTGCATGTCCGTGCAGTTACAAATAGCTTCTGGCATAGATGTGGGTTCAGCAATTGCCATGCCTTGGTACCCCAATCCTAGCACAGTGACCTTGGCAATGTCCAGATGTTCATTAGTAGGGCTAGGGTTGTGACTTAGGTTGGGACTTGGGGTTTCACGATGTCTGGTACTGCAATGCTGCTTGGACCTTCGTGCACCTGCCCTCTGGCATTGCACTGTCACCAAGCTGTGCTGACCAAGCTGTGCTGCCCAAGCTGTGCTGCTGTGGGCTGAGCTGCAGGGAGGAGGTGGAGCGTGGCCACTACCCGGGCGTGACTGTCAAGTTGTGAGTGCCCCTCCCCTCCCCACACTGACCGCCCCGCTCACACACCCAGGCCCGGCCCCAACCCGCCTTGCCCTGGCAGCTGCACCGCACTGCACTGTGATGCACTGGTGGGGGATGTTGGGTGTGTAACCTGGTGAGTGCCTGTGTCCAGTGAGCCTGGCAGGCCCGGCATCATGCATCTCTACCTAACTGCTTGCATGGCATTAAGCTGCGTGGAGCTGCATGGGTTAGCATGGAGCGGTCTGGCATCAAGCTGCATGGAGCTGCATGGGTTCGCATGGAGCGGTCTGGATTCTGTCCAAAGGGCTGGGTGTCCAGGCAGCCGTGATAGCCTTTCTCATTGAATGCAATGACCAAGGGGTGGGCCAGGCCGTGAGGTGATGTGGTCTGCATAGAGCCTGCAGTAGCACTGCTGTGGCGCACACACCATGCAGCTGATGGCGACTAGCTGATGGTGGGCTGGCAGCGCTGGCTGGTGCTGGCTGACTGAACCTAGCTGTGATGACCTTAAATGCTTGCTGGCCCCTGCCTAAGCACTCGGTGGGCTGGTGCGCTGCGCTGGCTGCAGCATTCCTGGGCGCGCTCCCGAGCTGTTTATGTTCGACGCGACGGGCAGGCAGGTGGGTGGGTTGGCGAGCAATGCTTGCAGCCCTTGATCTGCAGCCACATCCAGCTCTTTGTGTAACCCCAATGACTGTAACCCCAGCTTGTCGTACACATTCAAACTACCCGAGACAACGGCCACGCCATCCCTTCAATCCCCTGACCCCCCCTTGCACCCTCCATCCCCTCACCTCTCACCCCTCACCTCCCACCCCTGAACCCTCGCCCCTCACACCTCTCTCCCCACCCCTGACCTGCATTGAGGGGTTCAGGTGGAGCAGCTGTTTGTGGAGCACCTGACGTTTGACGAGCTGGGCGCCCTCATGCTGGCCAAGGGCTTCGCCCGGGTGGCTGCTGCTGCCCTCACGCAGCGGCCCCCTGCTCACCCGCTGCCCATCAACAGCCACGGACACAGCACCCTGGGGGGCCACAGGTGGGCGCATGGCAGCTGCATGGCTGGTGGTTATGCTGTGAGCAACCGACTTCTCATGCTGCATGGTCCTGTGTCAAGTCATGCAGTCGACATAAGTATCAAGGTAGTATACTGGCTGCGCCGTAGGAGGCTGGCAGCGAGGGAGTGTCAACTTGTGGCGGGAGGCAGTTAATGTAGTCTTTTGTTTCCTGATATTGTCTTATGGCAATGATTGCACTGGTGCCTGCTTCTAAGGCTGTAGCGGTGGTGCTGCATGTGTGTGTGATTGGCGGTGTTGTGTGGCCATTCCTTGCCTGAGCTGGGTTGAAGCCATGGCGGCTTGCTGCCCACTCTCCACCAGGTCTTGCCGTGCCTTGGTGATTGCCTTGGCTGACCTGGGGTGGCTGGTCCGGTCAGGGTGGCTTGCTGCCCACCCTCCGTTAGGTTGTGCTGTGCTGCTGACTGCCATGCGGTGCTGCTAAAGCTGTGGCTGATGCTGTTTAAGTTGCTGCTGCTGCTGCTGCTGCTGCTGCTGCTGCTGCTGCTAATGCTGCTGCTGCTAATGCTGCTGCTGCTGCTGCTGCTGCTGCTGCTGCTGCTGCTGCTGCTAATGCTGCTGCTAATGCTGCTGCTGCTGCTGCTGCTGCTGCTGCTGCTGCTGCTGCTGCTGCTGCTGCTGCTGCTGCTGCTGCTGCTGCTGCTGCTGCTGCTGCTGCTGCTGCTGCTGCTGCTGCTGCTAATGCTGCTAATGCTGCTAATGCTGCTAATGCTGCTAATGCTGCTGGCTCTTGATGCTGATGCTAATGCTGCTGGCTCTTGATGCTGATGCTGATGCTGCTGGCCCCTGATGCAGGCACCACGCTGCCAAGGCCAGGCTGGCAACAGACGGCTCAGCCATCAACTTTGTGCGCACACCCCTGCCCATACTGCCCATTGGCAAGTCTGGCTTAAAGGTGCAGCAGCCCCCACCAGCTCAGTCAGTTGTGGCGGTTGCGGCAGTTGCAGCAGTTGAAGCAAACCCTGGAGCAGCTCAGGCAGCGGGTGTGGGGGCCAACAGCATGGCCACCTCATCACACACCGGCCAGGCGGCTAGGGCCGTCAGGTCGTTGCCAGAACAGGACAGTGAAGTGGATGTGTGAGGGGAATGGGTGTGCAAGCGCTGCCAGGTGTGTGGTAGCTGATGAAGGAGGGACATCGGTGCCTACACTGCTGGCCCTCACCCAGACCTGCTGACTGCTGGCTCAGCTTGCTGGCTGGTGGCTCAGCCTGCTTGCTTGGCTCGCTGACGGCCCTGAATCAAAAGCTAGCAGGCCTGGCTACTGGTTCAGCCTACTAGGTCATGGCCAGGTCAAAAGCTTGGCGAGGTCCAGCGGCGACAACAGGGCCCGTGTCTCAGCCTGCCACCTCTTGGCTCAGGTCAAAAGCCTGGTGGAGTTCAGCAGCAGCAACGGCAGCAACAGGGCTGCCTCAGTAGCAGGGACCCACATCAAGCACCTGAGCTGTCTTTAGGGTCGCAGGGGTGGGTGGTGGGTGGCCCCTGCCGGTCTGCTGCTTCCCTGGGGTGTGAGCACAGCATGAATATGTGTGACATCATCATCATCACCATCATCTCATGGAATGCAATGATGTGCGGCCCAGTTGGACGTCGCCAGCGTTGCTGCTTGCAGCAAATGGAACGAAAGACTGCATCAGTTTAGGCTCACTTGATGCAAGCATGGCCATGTGTGACAAGGCAGGTGCGACACATGCAGGGGCAGTGATCCCCATGATTGCCAGGGGAGGTGCCTGTGAGCCTGGAGCTGCAGGAGGCCCCTGAGCATGATGACGCTGTGCGGGGGGTGGGGCAGAGAGTGGCTGGCCACCCACCCCCACAGCCCCAGCCCGTGTATGTGCGACCTGCCTTGCCTAGCTGGCATGTGGCGTGGGTTAAGGCCGGCCTTTGTGGCAAGAGTCGACGCTGAGTGAAGGCTGGCTCAACCGGAGTAGTCTTCTTCTTCTTCTTCTTCTTCTTCTTCTTCTTGTTCATCTTCGTAGCTTCTCCTGCTGTTGTTGCTGTAAGGCCTGGCTGTCATTACACGAGAGGAGGCTGTTGCTGGGCTGGGACTGCCGGCGCCCTCGTACTCAGCTCAAGGGGGTGCCTACATCCCCACCCGGAGTTGAACGGGCCCCTCGTAGCAAGGTGTGGTGGATGGGCTGCTAGGCGAGCTGTTGTCGTGCAGCAGGCTGGCTGTTGGGGCAGGGGTGGGGTGGAGGGCTACTGCCAGCTCGAGGGGTGTTGGGGCAGCTATTGGGCCGACCCATCTGCCTGCCAGTCAGCCTCACTCCCTCGTCGTGGTTTGCGTGGCTCCCAGGCATGGCCTGCAAGGGCTAGCAACAGCAACCTCTCAAAGGCATGAATCATAATAACCGTCAGTCCACAAGAGACGACACTGCTATCTGGTGTTTCCTTAGTCTTTCCCTTTCTTATTGATGTAGATTTATGGTCTTGTGGCTCATGCGGACCTCCTCAAACATGCATCAGCATGTGCTGACCATGGTGGGCATCTATCCACCTAGGATTTCAAACCACCTTGGAACTGTCGTTTGAAACAGTGAATGCCCCAGGCACGTTGCTGCTGTCACGAGCGTTTCGGAAGTGTGGTCAGGGTACTGAGTCACCGAGTCACTGTGTGCATATACAGAGCGCACAGTATGCAGCGCACAGTGGCGAAGTCGGCGCTCACGCAACAATCAGCATATGACCCGCATGATGTCGACGCTAGCCTCGCCCGACCGGCAAGCAAGCTTCGAGGGGCGGTTACAAGCTTGATTTGCACCTTGTCCACTATACATTCTCGTCAACTAGAAATTCCAAAAGGAACTAGAAACTAGAACATCAGTGCGCATGCAAAGTATTTCAATGTGCGCCTGTCTACATCAATGCAAGGGAAGGACTGTGCTAACTAATGAGGAACTGCCTCACAATGCCATGTAGTACAAGCTGTTTTTGGTCATGCATGGAGGGTCTGGGTACAGCAGCAACATGAGCGCACTGACAGACAGCTCCTCAAGCAGGATTGCTGGGCCAAGCCCTGGCCTGTCACACTCCGTTTCACATGTCACACCGCTCACTTAACAGCCCCAAGACTGAAGCGTGACAGCCCCAAGACTGAAGTGTGACAGCCCCACCCTCAACACCCATGGCCTGCTCCTTGCAGGTTGCTCTCCCTTTAGTTAAGCAGCCTGACGACTGATGGCTTTACCAGGTGTGAACCATCTGCTCCCTCTATTTCTCCCTTCACTTCTGGTAGCCAGGCTTGGGGTCATAGGCAGGAGGGGGGAGGCCTACCGGGGGGTAGGCGGGATCAGCGCCTTTGCTGACTGCCTGGACAACAGGCACCCCTGCAGGGTGACGGGGGTGGCACGGGGGTGGCCAGGGGGCGGCCAGGAGGCAGGGGGGGTGCAGATGGAAAGGCAGGGGGTGGGCAGGGAGATAGCCAGGCAAGGCAGGGTGCAGATGGTGCTAAGGCAGGTGTGAAAAAACTCCCATGCAAGAATCCCATGCAAAAAACCTTGCAGGCGGGGTGGGCAGGGGTGGGCAGGGGTGGAAACATGTAGCAGCCGGCCATGCAGTGCGGTCCGCAACCTTAGCCGGAGTCAGTGCCAGCGCACCGTAAGAGGGGTAGAGGGCTGGGGCCAGGTCCAGCTGAATCCAGTAGCTGCCGTGCACCTGCTGCAGGCTCAGGGTGGCGCCGGCAGCAGCAAAGGCAGGCTGGTGGCGATGGATGCAGTTGGTCACCTGCAGGCAGGCAGGTGGGGTGTAGCGGGGGCGGGGCAGGGTGTAAGGTGAGGGTGCATCTAGGAACGAGCAGGGCAGGCAAGATGTAAGAGCACAACCTGTCAACACGTCTGCTGCTCGTCATCTGCTGTGAGCACCCCGCCTGGCCACTTCAACTGTCCAGGGCAAATGACCATGACCAGCTCAGCCCCCCCATCCCCTCCCACTCCCCCCCCAGCCCCCTCCCACACCCCCAGCCGCCCCCATGCACCTCAGCTGTCCACTGCCCGTAGTTGCCTCCATCAGGCTCAAAGCAGCCAAACCCCACCACCAGCGCTGCACAGGCAGGGCAGGCAGGGGCAGGCAGAGGCTGAGACTGGCTGACGCTGGCTGGGGGAGGGGAGGGGAGGGGCACAATGGGAGGGGGGGCGGCAGCAGGCAGCAGGCGGTGATCCAGGTATGCAGTGGAGGGGTTGGTGCGGTAGCCAGGATCATCAGCAGCGGCGTCGAAGCCTGTCTGTTGGAGCATGGTGTGGTACTGCCAGCTACCATTTCTGCTGCTGCTGCTGCCCCTCCTGCTGCTGCTGCTGCTGCTGCTGCCTATGGGTGCCCTCCTGCTGCTTCTGGCCATTGCTCCATGCTCTTCACAAGAGCGCGGTGCAACCCAGCTTGTTGACCCTTGATGTGCCTGCTGCCAGCTGCCCCTCCTCCTGCTGCTGCTGCCTGCTGCCACCACTCTCACTCCTCCTGCTGCTGCTGCCTGCTGCCACCACTCTCGCCGCTTCTGCTGCCATTGCTGCCATTGCAACTGTTGCGCCTGCTGCCACTGCCACTGTTGCCGCTGCCAGTGGTGCCACTACCGCCACTGCTGCTAATGGTACACCACACAGGAAGCGTATGAAAGCACATCTAGTTATGCGGCCTAATGATGCAAGCTGACTAAGACTAATAGATTGATTGAAAACATCTAGTTAGAAGAACCGCACCCTACTCACCACACAGGAAGCCGCCCACATTGCTGCAGCACTTGTCAGCAGGCATGGGCGCGGTGTAGGGGTGGTGCGCTGCCAGGTGCTGCACCTCAGCCATGAAGCCTGCCCACACCTGCATCTCACACATTTTGAAATAGACTGACATGCAAGCTGTTGTCTATTAGGTGACGAGGTGGTAATCAGGGGCAGGGGCAGGGGCATGGCCAGAGCATGGTGCTTAGGGGCCTCAGATGCTTCAAGCGTAGAGTGCAGACCAGAGCTTTCTAAGGACATGCTTTCTAAGGACAAGGGACGCATGGGGCTTGACAGGGGGATTTACTCGCGGCTTGTAGCTCAGGGCCTTGCCTGTGGGTCAATGCGACCGTACAGCTGCGGAGGGATGACGTCAGGCCGGTGGGTCAGGTTGACGACGCGGGAGGCTCCTGCATTCCCTTTGCGGAACTCGACCTGTGTGAGCGACAGCACCAGCAGCAGGATCGCCATGAGAGCGTGGCATGCGTGTGTTGCCTGGGTGTGGCATGCATGCGAGCATGTATTGGGTCAGCATCAGTTCCGTGCCAGCTTTTTGCCAGCCACCAAGGCTGCAGTAGCTATCTGTGTACTGTGCTCCATGCACAAGAACTGCTGTCTGCCAGGCTGGCCAGCCCCACTCCTGTTGCTGGCGAGACCAACAAGTGCCACCGAAGCTAGTCACGGGCCTTTGTTGAGCTACTTGTTTCGTCGGGACTAATTGCCCCCGCATCGGGACTCCTAGGCGCGGCAACACCTACCACGACTCGCGACGGAGTCTCAGCCCACGGAGCGACCATGTTTCACGGGTAAAAGGGCGCTGGGAGCCTGATTCGACACACAAGGTTTTACGCAATGCAAAGACGTCTGTAGGGGTTTCGACGCGACACGTCACCAATTGTGGCGCTGTAGATTCCTCCCTTGTGGGGTTCTACTTGATCTGCGTACGGACCATACATGCAACATGGGAGGAAGATGGGCCGAGACCCTCAGTGGACTCATACCTACTCGTTCAATGAGCAGCAGCGGTGCTGAGCAGAAGGGCTGCACTCAGCTGTGCATGCCGTCAGGATCCATATGTAAAAGTAGGCGAGGCGGCGGCTAGCATGACGATATTGAAGAGACCCCAGCATGTACAGAGCAGGGGCCGTTATTGCTCTGTCAGACGTGTGCTCGCTCTGCATGGGTAAAAGTTTCATGCAGGGGCATGGGATCCCACTGGGCACAAGCTATGCAGGGTCCTGATGAACTCCTAGCTGTACTAACATTAAATGCAGCTATCTGGCCAGACGCTCCTGGACAACGGGAACCACTCTATTAAGCGGGCCAGCTCTCGGTGCTTTAGAGGGCTCTTCAATGGCAGGCAGCCCCAAACATGGCATCTGGCTACTAGCAAGGCGCAGGCTCGCTTGATTAAGCCGCCGGCACGGCGCCATGTAGACAGGGCATCGGCCGTGCAAGCGCAGGCAGAAGCTGCGCCCGAGGAGGAAGAGGAGTTGGCAACGCGCGATGAGGACACCATCGTTGCCATCGTCACAGGTGCAGCTAGTTGGGCTTGCCGTTGCTAGGTATCCCGTACCCACCTCAGTTCCTTGCTCATGCAGGCTCCGTCTCGCAAGGAGCAGTTTCCATCATCAGAGTCTCAGGCACTGAAGCTCTGGCAGTGCGTGGAGCCTGCCAGCCTACCCTTGCCCTGGCCTGCCCTGCCATGTCATGTCCTTGCGTGCTTGCAGCTGTCACACTTTGGGTTACACACCTTAATTCTGGAAGACGGGCTCACTCTCAGCAGACATCAGCGGAGCCAGCGTGTTCAACTACATCATGCCTGCATTGCTAGCATTTTCACAGCAACATACACTGTACTTTCATGTCATAGTCACTGCCTGCCCACCTCACCCCACCCCACCCCACCCCACCCCACCCCACCCCACCCCACCCCACCCCACCCCACCCCACCCCACCCCACCCCACCCCACCCCACCCCACCCCACCCCACCCCACCCCACCCCACCCCACCCCACCCCACCCCACCCCACCCCACCCCACCCCACCCCTCCCCACCCCACCCCACCCCACCCCACCCCACCCCACCCCACCCCACCCCACCCCACCCCACCCCACCCCACCCCACCCCACCCCACCCCACCCCACCCCACCCCACCCCACCCCACCCCACCCCACCCCACCCCACCCCACCCCACCCCACCCCACCCCACCCCACCCCACCCCACCCCACCCCACCCCACCCCACCCCACCCCACCCCACCCCACCCCACCCCACCCCACCCCACCCCACCCCACCCCATCCCACCCGCAGGTTGCCTATCGTGTATTTCGGCCAGGCGGGCGGTTCAGGATGGGGTGGCAGCCGCGGGACCACGCCATACACTACGGCAACGCTGTCGATGGCGATGAGCGCGTGCTTGATGAGGTGGGGCGGGGCAGCTAGTGGTCAGGTGCCCCCACCTGCCCCCCTTCCCCCTGCTACCTGGCTCCCCTCCCCCCTCCCCCCCTGCCACCTGCCTCCCCCCCCCCCCTCCCTCCTGCCACATGCCCTCTTCCCCCTCCCCATTGCCGCCATATTGCCTCCCCCCTTCCCCCTTCCCCCTTGCCCCCTCCCCCCGCAGGTGCTGCTGCTGTGCATGCGCAGCCCCCGCTCCTACACCTGCGAGGACGTCATTGAGCTGCACACTCACGGGGGCGGTGTGTGCAGCCACAGGGTGCTGCAGGTCAGTAGGTTTGGATCAGGGTTAGGGTTAAGGAGCACCCTCACACTCACACTCGCACTCAACCTCAACCTCAACCTCAACCTCAACCTCAACCTCAACCTCAACCTCAACCTCAACCGGTGTGCAGCCACAGGGTCGTTTTTTGCCAGTTCCCCTCCTCCCCCTTCCAGCTTCCCACCAGCTTCCCTCCAGCTTCCCACCAGCTTCCCTGAGTCTGGTTGCGGCCATGCGTGCGTGCGTGCAGGCGTGTGTGGAGGCAGGGGCCCGTCTGGCCCGGCCCGGGGAGTTCACCCTCAGAGCCTTCCTCAACGGCCGCCTGGACCTGGCTCAGGTCAGGACAGCCTCAGGGCAGGCCCCCCTACCCCCCACAGCCAGCTTGCATCTTAGATGCCTCCCCCCCTCCCGCCTCCCCCTTGCCCCCTGCCCCCTGCCCCAGGCCTGCCGCCACCATGACCCCCTCCCGCCCTCCCTTCCTGCCCGAGGCCCTGCCGCCGCCCCCCCTGCAGGCTGAAGCCGTGACCAGCCTGCTGACGGCCCGCACTGCAGCAGCAGCCGACTCAGCGCTGGCAGGGCTGCGGGGGGGGCTGGGCGACCTGGTGGCGCGACTGAGGAGGGACGCACTGGCTCTGCTGGCTGAGGTCGAGGTGCGGGGGGCAGGCCTCCACCCCCTACCCTCCACCCTCCACCCTCCACCCTCCACCCTCCACCCTCCACCCTCCACCCTCCACCCTCCACCCTCCACCCTCCACCCTCCACCCTCCACCCTCCACCCTCCACCCTCCACCCCCCACCCCCCACCCTCCACCCTCCACCCCCCACCCTCCACTCCTGGCCTACCTATCACCTCTGAGCCTACTCCCCTTGGGTCCCTTTGCCTATTGGTCAAACGATCACACAAGCGCTGCCAGGCACCCGCCCACCACGTCCAAGACGCCTGGCAGGCTGCTGGGGGTGGCGCCTCTCACCTGATCAAACCCAGACCAGGTGGCACCTTCACTGGCACAGGACCTGCCCCGGGCCCAGGACCCAGGTCTCACCGTACCAATAGCCCTCCCTCCCCTGCTCCCCTGCTCCCCTGCTCCCCTGCTGACCTGCTGACCTGCTGACCTGCTGCCCTCCCTACCCTGCTGCCCTGCTGCCCTGCTGCCTTCACCTGGTCCTGTTTAGGCACGCATCGACTTTGACGAGGACCTGCCTGCTCTAGACACCCAGCGGCTGCAGCAGCAGGTGGAGGGGCTGCAGGCGGGCATTGAGGGGGCGCTGCGCACGTCCAGGCAGGGCACGCTGCTGAGGCAGGGCCTCAGTGTGGCCATTGTGGGCAGACCCAACGTGGGCAAGTCAAGGTGGGTGGGGCAGGGGAGGAGGGCCAGGAGCAGGGGGGGGAGGCTGGCGGGGGGGTGGGGTGCGGGGCGAGGCGGGCCAAGATTGAGCCCGAGCCTGAGTGCGCCCAGGAGTGTCTAAAGACATGAGGTACACGGTGGGTGGGCCAGGGGTGGGGCTGGGAGGTAGCCTTCAGCAGCAGCCCACCCAGCGTGGCCCTGTTCACTCCAGACCACCAGGGGCTGGCTAGGCTCATGTCAGGCTCATGTCAGGCTGAGACATGCGCCCCTGACCTGCCCCCCTGACATGCCCCCCGCTGCTGGCCCCGTGCCGTGTGGCGCATGCAGCCTGCTCAACGCCTGGACACGCACCGAGCGCGCCATCGTGACCGACATTGCCGGCACCACTAGGGATGTGCTGGAGGCGGGCCTGGTGGTGGCCGGCGTGCCCCTCACTCTGCTGGGTGGGACTGTGGCCGCACCCCCTCTCCCCCTCCCCCTCCCCCTCCCCCTCCCCCTCCCCCTCCCCCTCCCCCTCCCCCCTCCCCCTCCCCCTCCCCCTCCCCCTCCCCCTCCCCCTCCCCCTCCCCCCTCCCCCTCCCCCTCCCCCTCCCCCTCCCCCTCCCCCCTCCCCCTCCCCCTCCCCCTCCCCCTCCCCCTCCCCCTCCCCCTCCCCCTCCCCCTCCCCCTCCCCCTCCCCCTCCCCCTCCCCCTCCCCCTCCCCCTCCCCCTCCCCCTCCCCCCCAGCCAGCCGCCCCCCTCCCCCCCCTGCCTGCCTGCCTGCAGACACAGCGGGCATCAGGCACAGCGTGGACCTTGTGGAGAAGCTGGGGGTCGAGCGCTCCCAGGCCGCTGCTGCTGCAGCTGACATCGTGCTCATGGTGGTCGACGCACAGGCAAGCTGCAGCAGTGCCGTCATCTGAACCACCCAGCCTTCTTCTCCAGCGACCCACTCTCCTTTGATTCTGTGCACTGCACACACCTGGTCAGCATGTGCTTGCATGAGGTTGCTGCATGCAGACCCCTAGAGAATGGCTGCATGCTTGCATGGCTGCATGCTTGCAGGCCGGCTGGACAGTGGCAGATGGGGAGATCTTCCAGGCGTTGTGGGGCCAAGGGCCGGGCACAGCTGGCTGCTCAGTGCAGGGCCAGGCGCTGCTGCTGGTCAACAAGACTGACCTGGGTGAGGCCTGCAGCGGGCAGAAGGGGGCCTAGTGGGCCCAGGGCTTGGCTTGCGACACCTTTTCCTCCTTTTCCCCTCCTTTTCCCTTACCTTTTCCCTCCTTTCTCTGCTTTTCCCTCCTTTTCCCTTACTTTTTCCTCCTTTTCCCTTACCTTCTCCTTCTTTTTCCCTCCTTCTCCCTCCTTTTCCCTGCTTTTCTCTGCTCGGATTCCTTATCGTATTCTTCCCTACCGCTTATCTCCCTGCTGTTCCCCCACCACACCACACCTGCACCCTAACCCTGACCCTAACCTGACCCAGCAAGACACATGCGTATGGCAAGATCTCACTAGCCTCGGCCCTGCCAACTGCTGCCCTGTACTGCTCTCCTGTACCGCCTCCTTGTACTGCTCCCCTGTACCGCTGCCCTGCAGTGGCCGGAGCTCAGGGGCAGGCACAGGACCAGGCGTCTAGAAACCAATCAGCAGGAGCTGCTCCATCACCAACAGCAGCAGCAGCAGCAGCAGCACTCACCGGAACAACAGCAGCAGCAGCAGCAGCTGCAGCAAGCCAGGCAGCAGCAGGGTCAAGTAGGGCAGGCACCAGCTCAGCTACTTCACAACAAAAAGGTTCAGAGGCCGCCCCCTCAGCCACTGGTAATCTAAACCATGGTCACAGCGACAGCAGCAGCAGCAGCAGCAGCAGCAGCAGCAGCAGCAGCAGCAGCACCCATGTCAGCCAGCAGGGACCGCCCCGCCCCGCCCCGCCCCCCCAGCCCCCCTGGGTCCCCCTCTAGCGACCACGGCAGCACCACACCCCCATGCAGCAGGCAGTAGCCCATCAGGCAGCAGCCCCCACCTTGCTCAGCCCCCCCCAGCCTGGCGGGGCCCAGCCGGCCTGCCTCTCCCTCCATCTCCCTGCCCCTCCTGGCCCGGGAGGTGTTCCAGGCGGTGGTGCACACCTCAGCCCACACCGGGCGTGGCCTGGACCAGCTGGACAAGGTGAGCGGTGGGGGGCGGGGGGGGGCGGGGGGGGGCGGGGGGAGCGGGGAGGGGGTCTTCTTGTAAGCTGTCTGTGCGATAGTGCAGCCACCCGCCCCCCAGCGACAGCAGGCATCAGGCCCTGCTCCTGACAACCCTCCCCTGACTGCAAGCAACAGCAATACTGGGGATGGGGATGGGGATGGGGATGGGGATGGGGATGGGGATGGGGATGGGGATGGGGATGGATTCCTGCCTCCTGCCCTGGTCACCCTGGCTGCTGGTTGCAGGCGCTGCTGGCCCTGGCTGGCGCCCCGCAGCTGGCTAACGGAGCGGCCCTCATGGGCTGTCAACGAGCGCCAGGCTGAGGCACTGCTACGGGCTCATGAGGCGCTCATGAAGGCCAGTGCCCCTCCCCCTCCCCCACCCCTCCCCACCACCCAGCCCCACCCACACCCCACCCCACCCCACCCCACCCCACCCCACCCCACCCCAACCCCACCCCACCCCACCCCACCCCACCCCCACCCCACCCCACCCCACCCCTCCCCACCCCACCCCACCCCACCCCGCCCCGCCCCGCCACCCCCACCCCACCCCACCCCACCCCCACCCCTCCCCACCCCACCCCTCCCCACCCCACCCCACCCCACCCCACCCCACCCACCCCACCCCACCCCACCCCACCCCACCCCCACCCCACCCCTCCCCACCCCACCCCACCCCACCCCGCCCCGCCCCACCCCACTGTCACACCAAGGGTCAGGGTGCCTGGCGGTTGCAGGTGTCTGAGAGCATGCAGGCGGCGCTGCCCATCGACTTCTGGACCATTGACCTGCGCAAACGTGTTGATAGCACTGGGGGAGGTGTCGGGGGACGAGGTGAGGGGGCCAAGGCCAGGGGGCGAGAGGTGCAGGAGAGAGGGCTAGGTGAGGGGGGAGGGGGAGGAGGGTGGAGGAGTGGAGGGAGGGGGGGTGGGGGCTGGGGGCGGGGGCGGGGGCCGGGCGCAGGCCACCAGTGCAAAGCTCCTGGGTACCCTGGGGTCCTGCTGGAGCAGGGGCTGGCTGCAGGGCAGGTGGCAGGGCAGGTGTCAGACAGGGTCAAGGCAGGCCACCTGTGACAGCTGGGGTGGACCTCCTCTGCAAGGGTGCCACCTGAGGGCCCTTGGGCCTGAGCGGGACCATGCCTGACCTCCCCCTCACCAGTGTGACCTCCCCCTCACCAGTGTGACCCCCCCCTCCCTGGAGGCCGTTACCCTTGGCGGGACTCACCTCTCTTCCCGGGACCCTGCCCCCCTCCTGCCCTCCTGGGTGTTGATGGTGGGGGTGCCAATGAGCCTTGCACCCCCTCACGCCTCCTGGGTGGTGTTGGCGGCTGCAGGTGACGGAGGAGGTGCTGGACAATGTGTTCAGCCGCTTCTGCCTTGGCAAGTAACGCGGACTGTCTGGTACAACACTGCCCTCATGCATGACATGGTGCCATGGAAGGAATTTTGCATGCTTGCTTGCAATATGCCATGATGACCCGGCAAGGTGTGAGGGAGCCGTGCTCCGGCGACACGAAATGTCCTGATTATCTGGCGTGTGGTACGGTGCTGTCGGGCGGAGAACCTTGCAGACGAGGCTGCTGTGTCTTGATTGGCTGGCTGACGAGGGCAGGCCAGTGAGGACGTATGTTGTGTTCTTGCTCAAACTCCCGCTGCGGCCACTGTCGCGCCACTGATGCTTGGCGACCTGGAAGAAATGATCTCTGAAACTGTATGAAAAGTATACGCCACCGCCGCCGCCGCTGCCAGTGGCGGCGCCAGCCTGGTTTGGCTCCAGAACATTGGGATTCCTCCCTAAAGTAATATCAATCAATCGAACCTGAAAATGGCTACATCAATAGGTAAGGACTTAAGACGTAGGCTTAGGTAAGGACTTAAGGCACTGCATATCTCACTATCATATCGAGCGCAGCCAGTCATGGCAACACTTGAAACGGCAGATGCTGTGCCATGGTATGCTGCCCGGCAAGGACGATGTGCACGAAGGTGCACAGCTAGGTAGGCAACTCTGGGCAGCTCTGCGCTACGCGCCAGTAAGAGCATCAAGATAACCAACCCCATGTTGGGATGACCTGACCTGGAGGGGGCGCCGCCTGCTCCTGCCACCTACCAAACGTGTGAAGGGAACACCTCACCCCCCTCCCTGGCACCTGACCTGAGTGGTGCGGATTGCAGCTCTCGTGGTGGACGTCTCGACCTCCTGTCATGGCTGTGCAGCTGCTGCTCTCTTGACCTCGTGCAAGACTTGCTGCACTCTTGACCTCCTGTCATCACTTGTCATGACTGAGCAACTGCGGCACTCTCGACCTTTAGCAAGGCTAAAGCAGACGCACCTCTGGGCAGCGCCGGACTCAGCACAAGCAGGGGGAGTGCCCTGGGCAGGGGTAGGTGCAGCCTAGGCAGGGGGAGGGGGTCCTGGGCAGTGGGAGGGGTTTGGGGCGGCACCTCATGGCACCACACCAGGCACCGCACCTGCTTGCCATGCCGCCTGCTCAAAGCTGGGCGCAGCAACCGCTGGATGACCTGGCCTGCTGGGGGCACCTAGTCTGCGGGCCTGTGCTGGTCCCCGTCGGACATTTCCCCCCCCATCGATCCCGCCTCGATTGCGGACCGATAGGGGGGTTCGACGCCGACTGAATTCGGCCCATTGCGTCGATGGGGTTAGCTGATCGATTCGATGGGGGTATCGATTTTTGTGATTTCGAGGCATGATCGAGGCATGTTTTAGGCATGTTCGAGGCATGTTTGAGTCATGTTCGAGGCATGTTTGAGGCAGTTTCGAGTCGGCTCCATCCATCGATTCGATGGGGGATCGATGCAGGAAACTCATCGATGTTACACTGGCTTATTGCCAAAGCACAAGATGTTATGCCAAAGTACAAGGCCTAGTGCCAAAGCACAAATCCTACATCCAAAGCAACAGGCTTGCTGCCATGACATTGGGCATGCTCCTAGGACTCAAAGCCTGCTGGTCATGCCATGCAGTGCGGCACTAGTACCCTTGTGAGGTGCGCCCTGTGGGCTGTGGGCCCAGCTATAATCCCTAGTGCCCCGCAACACAACACCAACAATAACACCACCACCAAGGCCAACACAACACCACCACCAACAATAGCAACATGACCAACGCAACAACATCAACAACACCAACAACAAGCCATGTCGCACACCAAGCACGGACTGGCAACCACCCAAGTGCTTGGCTTGGATTGGCTGTCCCACTGGCTTGGCTGTCCCCTTGAGAGAGGGATGGGATGGGTCATTGTTGTGTGTGGGCATGGCATGGCTAGTGAGGGTTGTGTTGGCTGCTACTACTAGCGCTGGCTCCAGGCTCCCCGCTCCAGGCTGCCCGATGGGGTTGGGGGGAAGTAGACGGGGTTGCGGACTGGTGGTGGTGGTGGGACAGCAGAGGGACGGAGGAAGAGGCCAAGGGTCAGGACTGCTGGGCTGGGTGACTGCTGGGCTGGGCTGGGTGTCAGCTACTTACCGGCAGGTGGTTAGCCACTTCTTAGTGGGGTAGCCACTTCTTAGATTGGGCAGGGAGAAGAGGGACAAGAGGGGGCTTCCTCCTGGCTGCTGGGTAGGGTAGGGAGGGGACTTCGATGTCGGGGGAAAGTGAGGGGGAGGGGGAATTGGAGGCGTAGGAGACTTGGTGTTGGTGATGGGACGGGGTAGGGTTAGGGGGAAGGGGCCAAGGGGTTGGAGTGCGATTGTTAGACCTGCAGCAAGCAAGGGGCATGCTTGTGATCAACAGAACCAGCAGACAAGCAAGGGACAGCGGTGGGCAGACTGGTCAAACACCCCAACAGCATTTGCACTCACCTTGGCTCTTGGCTGCTGGTATCCTCCTGGCCCAGTATGGCTGCCGCTTTTTTGCCTCCAAGCTACGACTCCTGGCTGCGTCTCTAGGCTGCGTTCCTTGGCTGCTTGATGGCTCCTGGCGGCTGCTCCTGCGCTCCAGGCTCCTTCACTTCACCTCCAAACCCGTTCACCTGCAAGCAACCCATGCCACACATTCTTTATCAATTGACTAGTAGCTATTTCTTGATGATCATCGCACCTTTCGCGTGCTACTTGGCATAAGTTGTGGAAGCAGGCCGCGCTCCAGGCGGACGCTCTGCCGGAGAAATCTCCTTACTTCTCTTCTATCTGACTGCATTTATTCTTCGCCTACAAGGCACTCCAGGCCATTCTTCTTCGCCTACAAGGCACAAAATCGATGAGCGCCACCTTGCACCTTTCCCTAGCTTCCCTGGCTTCCCATTCTTTCTCCTCGCTGCCTCTTGCTCCTTTCGCTCGACCTGGTCGCATGCCTTCTATCGCTGGTGGCGTGTTTGGTCCGGGCTGCTGCTGGCTGCTCCTGGCTGCTAGCTCATCCTGGCTGCTAGCTCATCCTGGCTACTGTGTGCTGTCCTTCGCGATTCCTTCGATTCCTTCGCGCTTCCCTTGCGAAACCTGCATGCAACCTGAAAATCCGTGTTATACAGATGGCCTGCTGGGTTCGCACCACCTCTAGTGTGTTCAATACGTTGCCTCAATATGATGTAATGATGTTATGATGGTTGGGATGCCTGGTGCCTTTCGGCCCTTCGCCCGTCGCTGCCCTTCGGTCGGCAGCTTTCAACCAGTTTCGACCGCAACCGACCCTGTTTCGATGACCCCATCGATTTTGCGACAATCGACAGGTTTCGATGACCCGGGGGGAGTCTCTGGCGGCCACCCATCGGTCGCTCGACATATTTCGATCAATTTCGACCGCCTTCGATCGCAATCGACCCTATTTCGATGACCCCATCGATTTTGCAAAAATCGACAGGTTTCGATGACCCGGGGGAAAATGTCCGACGCCCGTGGCGGGTGCAGTCACAAGGCTGAGGGGCGTGCAGTGTGGAGCAGACCCAGGGGGTGTGGGTCCCATCCGCAACCACCAGCTTGCCAGGTCTACTGTGGCGTGCATACGTTTCATCTGACAACCGTGATGGGCTCGCGAGCCTTGTGGGGGTACACCTGAGCAAGCCTGCCGAGGGCGGAAACATACTTTGCGAAACTGCCCCTGGGAATCTGAGAACTGATGTTAACTGAGAAACTGAGGAAAACTGAGAAACCGCGTGTGAGACTGAGCAGCTGCTGCCACCATCTCGACGCGAGACATCTGACCAGCAGGCTGCTATGGACCTTTACAGTGCCTGGCGAATCTATATGTACGTGTGTTGCGCCCAGCACAGGAGGAGGAGCAGGATCACATCTCTATGCCTCACAGCAATCCCAGAATAGCTCCTAATCAATAACTGCTCATCTAACCCACTCCTGCTGTTGCTAGTGTCCCCCTGCTGCCCCTGCTGCCCCTGTTGCCTCTGCCGTTGCTACTGCTATGCTAGACAGGCGTACACAGCCCCATGCCCCATGCACCCACATGCTGTTCACATGGCGCTGGCCAATGGCCTGCTGTTCATGGCGGCGTCATGTCGCCGCACCCTCTCTCAAGGCCTCACACTGTCACCCACCAGCCCAGCCCAGCCCAGCTCAAGCACACATACACACACACATGCACATCATGTGCATGCACCGCCCTATGCGCCCATGTGCTCACTCTGTGAATCACACCCAGGTAGCAGTGCGGGTACCGGCCGGTGGCCTGGCCTGATCGTTGGGCTTCAGGCCACCGAGTGCAGCCTGAGGGTGCTGGTGGTCAGGGGTGGCCACCATAGGGGAAAACTGCTGCTGCTGCTGCTGCTGCTGAGCCCCTGAGCTGCCGGTTGGTCCCTCACACATTGTCTTATCCCCCACCCCACTGCCCACACCGGTGTTGATTTCAACACCCACTGCTCCCTTCACTGCCACCGCCGCCGCTGCCGCTGCTGCTGCTGCTGGTGGCAAGGCAGGCAGTCCTGGCAAGCCGGCTGCTGCTGCTGCTGCTGGTGGCAAGGCAGGCAGTCCTGGCAAGCCGGCTGTTGCTGCTCCTGTAGTGAGGCCTGCCTGGGCTGTGCCTGGTGCCAGCAGCGCTGGGCGGGTGCGCAGAAGCACTGCTGAGGGAGCGAGGGGAGGGAGGGGAGACGCTGCCAATGCCTTGGGCACGCCTCCACCTGATTCCCGCTCAGCCAGGAGGTCGGGGGGCACCCTCAGCCCTGCTCGCGAGAGCGCGCTGATTTGGGTGGGCGGGAAGGGGTCGGTAGAGGGCGGGCGGGGGGCGGGCGAGGGGTCGGTGAGGCCCAACGACCTAAACGATCTTAACGATTCGGAGCTGGTGCAAAGCCAGGGTGCGCCCGCGTCGTAGCCGGCAGTTCCGGGTCCGTTGTGAGGCCCGTGGGTGAGACCGGGGCTGTCCGCGCCCGTCGACGCACAGCGAAAGGACGCAGCCCAGTCCTTGTTGCTTGCCACAGCAGCGCGGGGTTCCGACGGACTACGGCCTGTTCGGGCAGGCGGCATTGGCTGCGGGGGCCGGTGCGACGAGGACGAGGCCGACGACTTCGCCACGGCCACGCCCGGAGCACAAGTGCCCGAAAAGCTGTTTCTGCCGCCGGGACCACCGGGCCGCGGCCAAGCCTGATGCAGGCCAACTGGCTGCGCGCCGCTGCGATGGCCGGGCAGCCGGGTCTGGTCGATGTGACCCGAGGCCGCGGCGTCATCCCGGAGACTGTCCGGTGGGCGGGGCGCGAAGGGCGTTGGCAGCTGCTGGCCTGGCTGGTGATCGGTGAGTGGAGGAGCGTACAGGCTCCTTTTCACCTTACGGGTGCCCTGGGTGCTTGTTGTACTGCCTCCCTTGCCTGGACTGTCTGGCTGGTTTGGTTGCGGTGCTGAGGCAAGGTGGTGCTGAGGTGAGTGAGCATCGCCAGGGTGGAAGCAGGGTGGGGAGTATGCTGGCATAGGGCGTGAGCGCAGGCGGCCCATCTCACACTGCTGCTGAGGTGGCAGCGGGCCTGGGTCTAACTGGAACCTGTGGGAGGGGTGCTGGTCAGGGTGTCGAACCTGGTCTTGGTCTGACCATGCCTGCCGCTGCCCTCGAGCCTCATGCACCTGCTGCTTGCCCCTGACCCTGAGGGCTGTCTCTTGCTGTTGGCCTTGGTGGTGACTGTGCCCTCCCTCCCTCCACTGCTGCTGCTGCTGCTGCTGCTGCAAGTGCTCCATGTTCACATAAGAGTGATGTCGGGAGTCGCTTCTCCAGGTCACACTGCTGGCAGGTGTGACCATGGCCAGCCCAGGCTCCATGCTTGCATGCGAGTCCACACGGCAGCCAGGCCCATCAGCACCAGGGGCTAGCTGCAGTACGGCTGTGTGGTAGGGAGGCTGCTGCCCCTGACCCCCAGCCCCCTCGCCGGAGCCCATGCTGCTGAAGGCCGGTGGGTGGGGGCGACCCAGGCGTGAGGGGGGCCGGTGGGCGGGCAGCATGGCGTGGTGGGGGTGGGGTGGGTAGGCAGGCGGTGGGGCCTGCTGGGCTGCTGCTGCTGCACCCTGCACCTGGCCGCTGCCATCTGGGCTGCACCAGGCTGAGTAGCGCTGGCGGTGCGTCTGACGGCGCTGGTGGCGCTGCTGCTGGTGGGCCAGCTCAGCCTCCAAGTGGCCCAGCCAGCGCTGGTGGGCCGGCCACCAGAGCGCCTGGAACAGGGCGGTGAAGCCTAGCGTCACTGCGCAGGGCAGGCACAGCAGCAGGGGGTCACAGGGAAATGCTAGAAGCTGTGGCAGGAGGGGAGGAGGTTTGGGGCCGGAGGTTGGGGTGACGAGGGGGAGGTTGGGGGGTCAAAAGCAGGGTGTCAGGAGGAAACGACAGCAGGGGTGTCATGGGGGGTAGGGGTGGGGTGGGCGCTGGCAGCGGGTCACTGACAGCTGCCAGCACCCAGGCCTGCTTACATAGACACCAGCTCTTGAGCCACCCCAAAGTCAGTGGGGCGTTGGCAGCGAATCACTGACCTGCAACGAGGATGAAGGCTGCTAGGGAGGCCTGCGCTTGCGCCTGGCTCTGCATGCGCAGCTGGGGCAGGCTGGGCGCCAGCAGTATGCAGGCTGTGAGCAGGAGCAGGACCTGGGACAGGTAGGGGGCACCAGGGCTTGGTCAAGGTCACGGCAGTGCTTGGCATCAGCTGCGCTGTTTTGCAAGGCCTGGTTGCTGTCCATCGAGCATGGAGGCATATTGGGAGCTGGTCATGCAAGCTCCTTTGTCACGTCTGTGTTTGGTTGCTGTGCTACAAAGCAACCCACCTGGCCAAAGAGCAGCCATGTGTGAAGAACACCAGTTCGCTGCGGGCAGAACACACGGGATGAACAATGAGCCCATGTCCGGCAAAACTCCATAACGCTGCGTTTCAGCTGACCGCGTGATACGCCTGCTGTTAGCTTACCACGGGGAAGAGGAGATGGGAGGCGCCCAAGCGCGGGGCGGCCGGTTCAAACACACAGCTTCCGGCGTCGCTGTCCTGGCTATCTTGAATAGATTGCGGTCTGGTGAAGGTGCGCAGTGCGCTAGTGCAGCTCCCAGCACGCAGTCCCGAGAGAGGGTTAGTAGCATAGACGGCCTGGGCGACACGCTGAGGCAGCGGTCCTGTGGAATAGAAGCTTTGATCGCCGCGCCCAACGCCGAGGGCGCCAGAGAGGCCTGCCGAGGTAGTCAGGGAAGACGCGGCTCTTGCGGGCGGCTCGAATGCAAAGTCCGCGCGCACAGATGCACTGTGCTGTTGAGAAGCGTCCTCCCCATGTCCCATCAGTGGCTTCTGGGGCGTCGCGAGGTTACCGGGCATCGTGCGAACCCCGATCCCCGTGCTGCCACAGGGGAGATGTAAATCAATTGGGTTTCTTATGGCTTCTGTCGCCTATGTTTGCAGAGGTGTGACACATGAATACTGTGAGAGCGCCAAACTCTGGGCCGACCCCTGCAGCAATGGCATCCGCGTGCCGCTGTAGGATTGCAATCCGCAACAAAAGTACTTCCGGGAGACCGAGGAGGTCGGGTCAAATGGCAGCACTCCTACACGGTGACACCTTTTTCCTGGACAAGTGCGTGGGCCGCCGCATATGTCCTAGTCTGTGCCAGATGTGCTTGGTATGTGCATAAGCATGTGTACCGTGCATAGGAGGTGAATAGACAGGCATGCCCTAGCTTGACCTGGCCCAGCCCTTCACTGCCCTGACCTGCAAGCCCGACACTACACTTGCAAGCTCGTCACTGCCCTGGCCTGCCCTGCCTTGCATCTGTCAGCATGCCCCGTTTCTATACAATGTTGCACTGCAACATTTTGATGACCCTCTGCCTGCCTGGTTCCCGGTTTGCACAGTTTTGCCCTACGCCAGTTTGATGACCCGCTGTACGGCGGCACCAAGGTCAAGGCGGACAAAGTAGACTTTGTGCGCGCTGTGCATGACCACTTCAAACAGTCTGGCAGCACCCTAACTGACGGGTACGCTCCTTTCTGCAAGGTAGGCCCTCTGCTGCTCAGGGGCCTCCTGCCTGCCATGACAGCTGTCCTAAGCCCTTGAGCAGCGACAAACAGCGGCTAGTTTAGGGAAGGGGCAGACACATCGGGCAGCAGTAGACACAAAAGCAGCTTTGCCAGCAGCTAGCACCAAGGCAGCAATCTCAATGTGATATCAATCAGGACACAGCTGCAGCCACACAACCTCTGCCCCGCCCCGCCCCACCCCGTTCCACCCCGCCCTACCCCGCCCCGCCCCGCCCCGCCCAGCTCCACCCATCCCTCCCCACCCCAGCAGCCTGGCCTGACTCTGCCCGCCTGCCTGCAGCACATCTTTGTGCCAAACTTTGTGGGCGCCAAGTTAGGCGCCCTGCGCATAACCGACGCCAACCGCCACCTGCTGCGCTCAGGCTACACTAGGCGGCGGCCTGAGGAGCTGCCTGTGCTGTCAAGGTCAGCTGGGGGGCAGGGTCAGGGGGGCAGAGGCAGGCGGGTGGAGGCCAGGGGGTGGGGGCAGGTGGCGGCAGGGCCGGGAGGGCGGGGCGGGGCAGGTGGTGGCAGCAGGCATGTGGCTTGAGGTGGCAGCAGCCGGCAGGGGGTTGCAGAGGGGGTCAGCAGGGTGCAGCAGGTGGCAGCCGGGGTCAGCAGGGATGTGTTGTGAGGCATGCCCTGCAGTACAGTAATGCTGGCCACTAGTGGCTGGATGCAAGCGTGCTCAGACAGACCAGACCAGCCTGGTCACAAAAACGTCAAAGCATTTGCCTGTGTGACAGGGCCAAAGTTGCCCTCACGGGCAAGTTGACTTCACCCCTTTCACCCAGAGCAGATTTCTGCGTCTGGCTAAATTCGAACCCTCAACCCAAGCATTCGCCAAAGGCGACTTAGGCCACTCGCCCATGGAGTGGGGCGGGACCTTTCCCTACCCTTGCAAGATACCGAGAGCCTGGCTGAGGCAGGACGAGGGCGGGTTGTGGCATTGAGGCAATAGGTCAAGTCGAGGTGCCTATGGCTGCATTGCCTGATCTGGTGCTTTTAGGGGTGGGCTGCTTGGCTGTTGCCTGGTCAGGTGGTTCCGTGCTGCTGACGTGGAGGTGCCTGAGGCCCAGTTCCTGGACATCATCTTGTACAGCAGGGAGCAGCTGGTCAAGGTGAGGGCCATGCGGGCAGTGAAGGAGGGCAGGTCACGCTGAGCTATAAGGGGAGAGGAGGAGGAGGAGGAGGAGGGAGGGAACAACATCACGCAGCCCGACACGACGTGTTCCTTGTCCTCATCCTTCTTTGGCAAGCCTCTGGGGAACTATGGCATGTCAGTCTGTGGAAAAACCCTGCCCCTTGCCCCCACCGCCGCCCCCGCCCCCACCCCCGCCCCCACCCAAACAGCACTAGCTCTACGGTTGGACAGTGGATAGGGTGGGCAGAGGGACAAGCAGGCAGGCCGGCTGGCAGGCAGGCAGGCAGCGCCTGGCAGTGTGAGGTGTGAGAGCCTGGCTGCAGGAGTATGCCGCCATGCCCACCGCCAAGGGTGAAGCCCAGGAGCTGCCTGACGTGGCCTGGGGCATCATCAGCGTCAAGGCACAGGATGAGGTGAGGTGAAGGAGGGGAGGAAGGGAGGGGAGGGGAGGGGGGGGGGGGGGCCAGGTGGGAGGGTGGAAGGGGAGGGGAGGGGGGGGGGGGGTCAGGTGGGAGGGTGAAAGGGGAGGGGAGGGGGGGGGGGGGTCCAGGTGGGAGGGTGTGGCTTGTGGAGTGTGGGGAGAGAAGAAGGGGAAGCAAGGGAGAGCAACGAGGGAGAGGCGGGAGGGGAGAGAAGAAACAGCAAGGGGAGGAAGGGAGGGGGTGGCGGGAGGTGGGAGGAGAGGAGGGAGGGGAGGTCAGGCGGGCTGATAAGCTGCCTGGTCATCACACCGCCTGAACCCCCTCACCTTGCCATGCGCCTGCCCGCCATCAGGCGCATGAGACTCCCATGCAGCCAATCACCATGATGCGCAACGCGCTGGGGCGGGAGGAGGGAGGCAGCGGCGTGGCACTGGACAAGCAGGCGTACAACAAGTGAGCTGACCCAGGCCCCTCTTCTTCACCCTTGCTTGACCCGGGCACCTGACCCCCTCCTCCACCCAGATTGGCCTGGCCTGCCCCTGTTGGGCCTGGGATGCCTCTATCGCGTGAGTGTGGATGACAACAGGCGAGAAATAGCTCCTACCCTACACTGAATTCCTGCACTCCTTGCCTGAGGAGCCTCAACTTCTCCCTGACCCTGACCCCCCTGACCCTGACCCCTGACCCTGACCCGCTGACCCCTGACCCCACTGACCCCCCTGACCCGCTCACCCCTGACCCCCCTGACCTTGACCCCTGACCCTGACCCTGACCCCCCTGACCTTGACCCTGCAGGGCAGCCGCCTGGTGGGAGGATCACGCCACCATTGTGGAGGGCGACACTCCTAACGGGGAGTAGGCCGTCTGGCCACAGCCATGAGCGGGAGTGTGCAGGATGCGTGGAGCCTTGCAGGAGCAGCAGCAGCTCCATGTACTGCAGCTGCCATGATGTACTGCAGCTCAGTAGTGGTGCCGACATCATGTCAGGCAGGGACTAAGTGCCCTTGGTGCCTAGAATGGTTGTTTGGTACCGCTGAGGAAGGGTGTGGCGTCACAGGCAGCAAGGCTGGAGGTGGGGTAGGTTGGTACCGCTGTGGAAGCGTCGTCATAGGATGTCATAGGCAGTGGCAAATGTGGGCTTTAGGTCGGTGGGCTTTAGGTCGGTGGTTAGTGGCTGTCGGCGACATGTCCGATATGTGCAAGGGGCTGTGGACAAGGGCAGCAGCGAGAGCGTGCAATTGGAGGCCGTGCAAGGGTACGTCGCCACTGGCACATAGGCTGGAGATGTGTAGTCCGGAACTTTAAGCACCCACAGTTGACTGGCACAATGTCAGGTGTCCCAAACTAACAGGAACCCTTTAGTATAGGCTATACCTAGTAATCAAAAAGACGCCGCGGCTCATCCACGTGGCTTCTGCTCATGTGTCGCACGTCCCGCACAAACAACCCCGTCAGCTATGCAGTGCAATGTGTCTCAATCAATACAATATGACCGACCTGGCCGAATACCCTGCAAACAGCCAGAAACAATCGCTGAAGTAAAACGGTTTTACATGGCATCCCAAACCGATGTAACAGCGCCCCTCCGATACAACAGCACAGAAACACACAAGGCTGGAGCGATGCTTGACCCCTGCTGGTCGTGAAGCTGCATCCGTCACTGGTCGTGTTGCTACATCAGATGCTGGCCTTGCAGCTGCATCGGCTGTTCGGGCACACCAGCTCTGATGACGAGCACCTTGCCATGCTTCCATGCTGCAATGTGCAGCCTTTGAAATGTGCAGCCTTGAAATCCTACCGTGCGCCATGTGTCTACCACCACCACCACCTCCCAATCTCTACACCCCCCCACACAACCCCACCATCACATCACCCCGCCCAGCCCGACGGCAACCATTAGGACTGTGCTTCAAGATGAGCACGCAACCGGCTGCGACCCATTGCTTTGCGTCATGCAAGGACTGCTAGCTGCTGCCAGGGGGACTTGCTGAGGCTGGGACTGGGACTGGAACTGAGGGCTGGGAGGGGTTGGGAGGGGGTGGCGGGGGTGGGAGGGCAGTGAGCGGGCTGGAAGGGGTTGGGAGGGGGGGTGGGAGGGCGGGTCTGGGGTTGGGAGGGGGTAGGAGGAGGTAGGAAGGCTATGCCGGGCCTGGGAGGGGGTGGGGCTGCAAGGGGTTGAGAGGGGGTGTGAGGGGTGCGAGAGGGCAGGGTACGGGCGGTAGGAGTAGGCTAGTCGTTTCTGCAAGGCAAGTCATGTCGCGCCGAAGTCATTCCCAGCAGGCCTGATGGGTAAGTTGCCGTGCATTAGTCCCCCGCAACTGTGTCCTCAAGTAAGGAACAGAGTACCTAATCGAAAGTCTGCAATGTCACAGTGGTCAGCTCACAACATGCCGATTTGTGCAAGGAGGTCTTTTTTCTGCGAGGCTGCCTAGAGAGAAACGCACCTCACTTCCCGCTGAATGCCAGGTGCAGTTCGCTCATTAATGCCGCTACTCACCGCTACAGTGAGCAGCTGAGGTGTGTCCGCAGTCGCTTCCGCCGGCATCGCCTCAAATGTAGGAACCAGCGCGCCGCTCGCCAGAAGATGCGCTCCGGCATCTGCATCTGGGCGTGGCTCTGGGTGTTCGAAGTCATGTTGACCGTGTTCGAAGTTATGATGGTTGGCAGGACGGCATTGCGGCAGTTGCTGACCTAGTCTACGGGATCGCTTGCGCTTTGCTGGGTTACGGTCAAGGCTCCTTTGCTCGACAGGGAGAAAGCAACCCATGTCCAGCTTCATGGCTGCGGCACACAAGCTCAGCGGGGAGCTCAGCGAGGTGCCTACAAGCTTACCATGTTCAACGCGGGGTTCAACGCAGTGAGAGGTCACATCTTTGCCATCTGCCCGTTCGAGGCGCAGTGGTGTGGGTGCCGCACATCCCACACTTAGCCGACGAGGTGGGTGCGACAGAACGCCTGGGGAAGGGGTCGGGCAAATTATCCCTCCCACTGTGTGGCAATTTGCAACCCCGCTGATTCAGCCGTGTGCGATATCTGAACTGTGTCACCAAGTAAGGAACAGATTGACTAATTGAAGTCAGAGTTAGAGTAGTGGTCACCCCCGCCATTGGCCCCGCAATTCACTTTTTGGCACCGTCTTTGATCCGCTGCATGTAATTCTTCCACCATTGGGCTCTACATCTCACAGCGGTGTCGCTAGCAGGTTAGGCCCTCTTTTGTCGATTGTACTGCACTGTCTCGACGACATGATTAGCTTCGCAATGCCATTCTTTATTCTTTAATTATATGCGTGTCGCAACAGGAGAGATGAATTGGTGGCCGGAGGCATTTCAGCGCCGAGCAGCCTTTGCTGCCGTCGGACTGGCAAGTCGCGATTACTTCCCAGGCAAGCACGGGGTGCTGTTTCAGTGCGTTTTGCATACAATGTCAACACATGCAACCAAATCTGCTGACCTCCACAGGTGCTTGGCAGTTGTGAGGATCAGCATCAAACCCACAGCAGCCCAAGGGTCTTCCAAGCAGGAGTGCAGCAAGGGAATCAGCTCTTGAAAATCGAGCAGCCATCCCGAGCCATCCCGACAACATATTGCCAAGTGTTGATGTAGCGCTGTCATAAGGCAGCTTACATTTGCATAGAGTCATGCCGCAACGTAAGTGAGGTAAGGGGTGCCAGCTGGCTGACTCGTGCGCATATTCATGAATTGTATGCTCCATGCACTGACATGCAAGCAGGCGTACTGCACTTGTGCCGTTGGCTTACGGCGTGCGTAGAAGGGTTGGCAGCCTCGCCTTATGATGTGCGTGAGTCTTTTAGGAGCGGAAGGCACAGGTCAGGTTTGGGCGGGCGCCGATCTGAGCTAGTGTTTTGCGGCTGCTGGGTGCCGCATACGCCTGTTACACCCGACTACGTCAAAACTTTGTCACGAGCTACACGGAGATTCGCGCCCCAGACCGTCTCACATTTGCGGGGCCAATGGCGGGGGTGACCTAGTACTCGCCCAACCATGGCCCTTCCACACCGCCTGCACCAATGAGAGATGTGGTGTGCATGTGCCACTGGCTACTGCCAGTACGATGAATACCACCGATGACGGTGTACGTTGTAGTGAGTACTTGCATGAAGATTACCAACCCCTTCTTGGGAATGCCGGACACGATGCCAGGTCGATTCTAACTTTTACATCGCAAGATAGCGCTTGCTCAATTACTATGACTCGAACAGTCGAAGACAACACAACACATCAGCTATCATCAAAAACATAGTAGCAACCAAACTGCGATTCTCAAGCAGCTGCAGCCAATCCACACTCGCACACAGCCTTGACCCCCGACTTCACGTGGGCCAGATATCAGTGTCGTCGCTCACTCCCTAAATCAGGCCTCGCTCACAAACCACTCACCCCATTCACAACTGACCATACTCAGCTCTTCGCACCATGCTGCCAGGACCCTACCGCGCAGCATGCTTGCAGTCAGTAGGTAGCTCATGGTGATTGAGACCCATTCCAGGAGCCAATAGAACTTAGGTTGAGCACGACATGACGCCTACAAGCACTGGCACAGCTAAACCCTGCCCTCACACCCAGCAAGCTGCTGCCACCCCACTACTGCCACCACTTTTGCTACAATGCGCCACACAAGGGCACTAGCACAGAGGCCTGCACACCTACAGTCATAAATAACGCTAGCACGACACATGCATGCTCATGAGCACCCATGCATACCCTCATGCACACCCATGCGCACTTGCACCAAACCATAAGGAGCACCGGCTGAGCAGTATGCGCATTACTGTGTAAACCGACCACAACCTTCCACCCCACACCTCACTACCAGCTCTCGTCACACAAACCTCTCAATCACTCACACCTTCCCTCCCTCCGGCCCAATGTCAGTGCCAGCGGTGGACATTGCTGCCCATGTAGCCTTGCACTGCACTGCACTGTCAAACAAGCGTCCCACCAACAATTCCCAAAGGCAGGCAGTCCGTAATCCCTAAGCCTCCCTAACCAGTCTCCCTCACCACCACCCGCCTGCCTAGCCCCCTACCTCCCCACCCCTCCGCTCCCCTCCCTCAGCACCTCAGCATCCACACAACAGATCCCTGACTAGAGCACGGACGTGGGAGGGGTAGCTGCCATGCCAGCCACCAGCCTCCGTGGACCTTGACACCCGTGAGCGCTGGCTGCACAGCTCCTTGCTTACCCCACTCAGGGCAGTGAGGGGGCACACACCCCAGCCACCAGCAACTTCAACAGCAGGTCCAGCTGCACCTCACCCACAGGCACCAAGGTGGCAGCTGATTGCCTGACCTCCTAGCCACCCCCCTCCCAAACTCGGGTCAGGACTCCTGCTCCCGGATCAAAACATTGGCGATGCAGGTCAGCTGAGACTAAGACCACCAGCCACTGGAGCAGCAGGAGCCAGCCAAACCATCACCAACATCAAAGGTAGAGGTGTTGAGGGGCAAGCAGACGGTGCAGGGGGTGGGCCCTACCCCTGTCTCCAGGTGGGCCTGTTCAGAACATGCCCACGCGCATCATCACCGACCCTGCTGCTGCAAACACTGCGGACAGGGCCGCTGCCGCCACCTGCTCCCGCTGCACCGCCTGCACCCCCATCTGACCCAGTGAGGCCATCAGGCGCTGGGTCAGGGCGTTAGGCTGCAGGCCCTGCACAGCCAGCAGCGGAACGGGTGCGCATGGCATCAGTGCAGGAGGCAGGTAAGGCCAGGCAGCAAAACAGGTGCGCATGGCATCGGTGCAGGGGGCACATAGGGCCAGGCAGCGCAGCAGGCAGGCAGGTCCAGGCAGCAGAGCAGGCAGGGCCGGGCAGGGCAAGAGGTGGCTGCTGGTGAGGCTTGCAGCTGGATGTCAAAAATGGGAGGCAGAGCAGTGTGAGGGGAGGAGGGGAGGGAGAGCACAGGGAAACTGAGCAGAGCTGGCTAAGGCAGGGTATGATGGGGAGGAGGGGTGGAGCAGCGTAGGCACAAACAGATACACACATTTTATTGACAACCAGTTGTGATAGCAATGGATGGTTGGGTTTGATGATGAGCGTGGAAAGAGGAGGGGATGTGAAGGGAGGGTTAGGGTTTGCAGCCTGACCTCTCTCTTCATAGCCTGCAGCAGCTCCAGCCCAGCCTGCGTCTCCCCGCCCCTCTCACACGCCGCAAGCAGCGTGTTGTACACCGCCAGCGTGGCAGCCACCCCCTCCCGGGCCATGCGCTGCCTGAGCCTGAGCGCCGCCTGGGTGTCCCCGGCCAGGCTGTGGGCCGTGATGAGGGCGCAGTAGCAGTGCTCGCAGGGCCGCTGGCCTAGGGCAGGGAGCAGCTGCAGCATGGCCTCCACCTGCAGGGGTGCAGGGGTAAGGGGAGGGGTGAGGGAGGGGGTGAGGGGGTGTGTGCTTGCGTGAGTGCGTGCGTGAGTGCGTGAGAGACTGGTGAGGGGCTGGGCTGGGCATGGTGGCAGCAGAGCACAGCAGGTGGAGGTTGAGGGTAGCTTGGGGCAGGGGGCAGCTGGCTACCTAGAAGGCCACCTAGCGGCAGGCAGCTAGCTAGCTAGCGGCAGGCGGGCGGGCAGGCGGGCGGGCAGGCAGGCAGGCAGTACCGGCTCACCTGCATCGGCCTTCCCGCCAAGCCATACCCCGCCGCCATCGTCTTGATAGTCACAGGGTCTTTAGCAGGCATCATGGCCAGCAGCTGTTCGGCAACTTCCATGCGCCCTGCTCTAGCAGCTGCTGATATGGCGGTGTTGAACATCACGGTGCTGGGTGTGACGCCCAGGGCCCGTGCCCGGTCCAACACCCCTGCAGCCTCCTGCCACTTGCCCGCCCTTTCGTATGCCAGCATCACCGCACCACACACCACCTCGTTCACCAGAGGAGGACAGGAGGGCGGGCAGGCAGGGGAGGGCAAAGGGAAGGGTTTAGAGGGTAGGGAAGCAGGAGCAACAGCGGCCATTGACCCTCCTGCTGCTGCTGCTGATGTGTTTGATTTTGATGCTGAGCTGCTGGGGTCATGGCTGAAGAGGCTGAAAGAGGGCAAAGGGGCCGGGCGGGCAGGTGGGGTGGCACTGGCTGTAAGGCGGCGGGGTGACAGGTGTCTAGGTGCTGGAGGGTTAGGAGTGGAGTGGGGGTTTAGGGGGGTGAGGGGTGCCTGGTCAGCGACGGGGTCAAAGGATAGGGAGGCGGGCAGCAGCAGGGGTGGGGGGGGAGGAGGGAGGGAGATGGTGGTGGCGGTGGTGACAGCAGCAGGGGGGCCAGGTGCGGGGGAAGGTGTAGCAGGGACCTGCGGAGTCCAGCTGGTGGGGCCACAGCTCCAGTCCACCTCCCCCTGATGCTGCTGCGGCGGCTGCCACGGGGAAAGAGGTGGGAGGGCAGGGACGGGGGAGGGGGAGACAGGAGTGGAAAAGCTGGCAAGGGTGGGTGTAAGGCTGGTGAGGCCCGTTGACGCGGCAAGGGGGTGTGAGGGAGTGTGTGTGGGCAGGGGGTGGGCAGCAGGGAGCGCAGGGCAAGCAGGGCCAGGGGCGGCAAGGAAGGGCGCCTGCTTGTGCAGTTCCAAGTCCAGGCCATGGAGCTGGGAGGGGTGCAGCCAGGTACTGCTGCCTGACTCCTCATCACCAGCCTGCGCTGCAGTCAGGCTGCGCTGCTGCTTGCCCTGCATGGACTGCCCCTGCTGCTCCCGGGCCTGCCCCTGCTGCTGGTCTCGCCCCTGCTGCTGGTCTGACCTCACTGAGTCAGTGTGGCCCAAGCTGTGGGTGAGGCCTGCTGCTGCCCCTGAGCCCTGGTAGCTGGCATGGCCCAGGCTTTGCTGAGGGTGGGACAGGTGGGAGGCCTGGGTGGGTGGGTGGGTAGAAAGCGAGGGAGGGGGAGGGGTGAGGGGGAGGGAGGGAGGGGGAGGGGTGAGGGTGAGGGAGACAGGGGGTGGTGAGGGAGCGGGCAACCCCTGCTCCGCCCTGAGAGCTACTTCTATCAAGCGGGGCTGCAGGTGAGGAGCCAGTGGTAGGACTGAAGCCTTGGCGGTGGTAGGCTGGGCTGTGCTGCCTGACTGCCCTGCCCCTGCCTCCACATCCCTCTCTGACCCAGCCCAGCCGCCCTTGACCCTGGCTGCTGGAGCACTGCCACTGACGAGGCCTGTGACAGGAGTGGTAGCCACAGCTGCCGGCAGCCCCAGCCCCAGCTGGCCCTGCTGGCCCTCATGCCCCTGCTGACCGGCCTGCAGCCCCAGCTGGCCCTGCTGCCCCTGCTGCCCCTGCTGACTGGCCTGCAGCCCCAGCCCCAGCTGGCCCTGCTGCCCCTGCTGGCCAGCCTTCTGAACCTGGGCTTGGTGCTCCTCCAGCAGGCCAAACAGAGTCTCTGCCATCTCCCACTGCCCCGCCTCGCCTAAGTACTTCAACAGGGTGGAGTAGGTGTAGGCGTTTGGGGCCACCGCCCCGTACTCTGGCTGCTGCATGAGGAACAGCAGCTGGACAGCCCGCAGCCAGCGCTGGGCACTGCCCATGGCTGACAGCAGGGCGGTGTAGGTGCGCACCTGGGAGCAGTGGAGGCAGGCCAGGGGCCAGGGGTCAGGGGGGAGGGAAGGAAGCAGCAGGGGGACACAAGCAGGGGCTGGGGCCAAGTAGGGAGCTATGGAGCTAGCAGCAGGGGGGTGGGGGGTGGGTATGTGCAGCTGTCAGCTGCAGCCTCAGTCAATGCCAGCATCAGCCTTCTCTATTAAACTTGCAAAGGGTGAGCTGCAAGTACCCTGGGCTAGCACCTTCTTGCCAGCACCTCCTTACCAGCACATAACAGCAGCCCTGGGCCCTGCTTCAGCACAAGTGCAGCACTCACATTGGGCTTCAGGCCAATGTCCAGCATCCAGTGCACGACCGCCTCCGCCTTGTCGGCTTGAGCGGCGGCTGCCAGCGCCGACACCAGCGCGGTGCAGGACACGACGTCGGGCCGGATGCCGCCCGCTCGCGTCATGCTGTCGAACAAGCGCACAGCGCGTTGCCAGTCGGCCCCCGCAGCGCAGGCTGAGATGGCGGCAGCGAAAGCATGCGCTGCAAATTGCGCAACGCGTCACAGCAGACCGCGCCTGGGTCACACTGGCTCACAAAATGGTGCTCACAAAAAGGGAACCACCTCTCCTGTACTCAGTCAGTGTTGATTGACAAGGGATGCACCGAAGGCACGTGCGTCAGTCCGCCAGACACGCATCAGTCATGTACGGAAGGCAGACGCTCTGATCAGCCGGCTAGGCTCGCAAACATACCAACTAGCCCCCTCAACCCACTCTTTGCCAAGGACGGCCATGCCCATCTGGCATGGTTTTGTGTCAAAATCACCCCCACCCTGCTCCCCCACCCAGCTGGCTACCTGGTAACCTTCATCTGACCATCTCTTTCCCTCCCCTGTATGCCACAGCCACACCCCCACCACCCCACCCTGTCATGCACCTCCCCCACCCAGCTGGCCCTAGCACCCCATACCTGTCGGGGGGCAGCCAGCTGCCTGCATGTCCTCCCAGATGCCCAGCGCCTGGCGCCAGGCCCCGCCCTCCGTGGCTGCCCTCATTGCAGCGGTGTAGACATGCACGGTGGGAGCCATGGGGGAGTTGGGGGGGGCGGCACGCATCTGCGGTGTGAGGGGGACACCAGGGGAGAGCAGCAGTGGCCAGGGGGGTGGGGTAGGGGGCCAGGCATGCAAGCATGCTGCTCATCAGGCAGCCGGAGCTGCAAGGGGTGGGGTCAGGTGCAGGTCAGGGTCAGGGGTCAGGGCCAGACACAGGCTGTGTACTGCGGCCAGTCTTGGTCCAGCACAGCTCAGGCCAGCTGCCTCAGCTATCGAGGGAGCTGACACCAAGTCACACATGCCTCACTCCATCCTAATCAGCTGGTTGCAGTGGCTGTACGGGTAAGCAGGTGGCTAGGGCTCAACCCTTACACATTGCTCTTGGTCACAAGTGGAGCAGCTGGAGCAGGAGGTGGAGGTGGATCAAGTACAAAAGCGGGGCATGTGTCAGAATCAGAGCTGGCTGTGTTCACCTTGTTCACCTATTTTGCCATGGTTGACAACCAGAACATAAAAATATGTAAGTAGTTATGAACCAGGGTACAAAAAACTTGTTTTCTGACGGTCTCCTAGGTGCCCCAGCAGTCAGTCCAGGCTGGTGGCTAAGCAGTGGGAACAAGCCCAGCGCCAGCATCAAGTGAGCCTGCTGCCAGGCAAGGCGTTGCTGCAAGCACCCTCACCTGAGCATACATGTGCAGGGCCTGGTCTGTTGCCCCCATCTTGGCCGCCGCCTCTATGTAAGTCATGCACAGCCGGCAGTCAGGGACGAGGCGGGCCGCCTGCACATCCTTCCACACCTGGGGTGGATGACAGCAGCCAGCGGCACCCAGTCAGGGGGCAGGGCCAGGGTAGGCGGCAGGGCCAGCAGTCAGGGGCAGGGCCAGGGGGAGGCAGCAAGGTCAGGGGCAGGGCCAGGGGCAGGGGCAGCAGGGTCAGGTGCAGGGGAAGGCAGCAAGGGCTGGGGCATGGGCAGGGGAAGCCAACGTGGATAGGCAGGGCTTGACCCCACCAGCTCTCTGCCCTCCTGCCCTCCTTTGCCTTACCTGCATGGCCCGGTCCGTCATCCCTGCCCCCAGCGCTGCCCTCATGGCTGCCGTGTAGGTGTAGGCTGTGGGCTGAAGCTGCGCCCCGCCTGCTGCCTGGGGGGCGCGCATCCACTCGTACACGCTGAGGGCTGCCACCGCGTCCCCGTGGTCAGCACACACCCTGATGAGCTGCAGGCAGAGGGGCAGGGGCAGGGGCAGGGGCAGGGCCGAGGCCGCCGTGGTACCTGGGAGACCTGAGGAAACCGGATGCATCCGGCCAAGAGGGGAGGGGAGGCAGCAGCCCCAGATGGCGTGGTACCTAGATGATACATCCGGCCAAGACGGGAAAGGGGGAGGGGAGGTATTGCCCAAGACGGAGCCACGGTGGCTTGATAGGCTTGAGGGGGGGAATCCGGCCAAGAGGGGGAAGGGGGAAACGGGGGAAACGGGAGAAAGCGAGAGGGGAGGGGATCAAGGGGACAAGGTGTCTGAGTAGGGCTCAACATAAAGGGGGAGGGAGGAATGTAGGAGGGTGTGAAAGAACAACTCCATGGCACAGGGGAGGTGACGTGGGTGATGGTAAGACATAGCAGGGCAAGTTCATGCTTCCCAGCACCTACCATGACTGGGCCCCCCTTGGCACCAGTGGCACCCCCAGTGGCATCCCCCTGCACAAGCAGTGCTCCAACCGCCCAACTGCCTGGCCTGCCACCTACCGTGGTGCACAGCCTGTCGTCCAGGGTGTGTCCACAGCCCTTGAGCCACTCATACAGCAGCAGCACACGGCGCCAGGTGCCCCGGTGCCTGCAGCCAAGATGCCCAGGCAGGCAGCAGCAGCCACCCTGATGATCTGGGTCCAGCTCGTCTGATCCCATCTGGGGACCCCACACATCACACATCACACCACACATAACCCGACCCTGACCCTACCAGGCACCCTCCCAGGAGAGGCAAGCAGCAGCAAGCTACCTGATCAAGTCATCATCAGCCCCCAGGCAAGGCCCCACCCAACCTCATCATACACTACAGCAGTGAGCCAGGCAGCTTCCAAGCCAAGCCGCGTTGGCCTCTGTGCCTGCACCCTGAGCCGCTGCAGCCCACACAACCACCTGCTGGCACCCCTGTCAAAGCCCTACCTCGTGAACCAAGGATCTGAAACTACCTCTATGTGCAAGCGCAGCCACACCATTATGCCAACATCTCATCCTCAGGCAATCTTCCTCCCCCTCCTGGTCCCCCCTCTCTCATCCTCAGCCCACTTGACCACTCCTTGGGCCCCACCTGCTAAGAGTGGTCACCAGCTTGTCCAGCTTGCTGTTGTCCAGCTGCCCGGCCTCCACTGCACCTGGCACTGGCAGGGACACAGGCTGCTCGGGGTCAGCCAGGCTCAGCAGCTCCACCGGCAGCCCTGCCAGCTGCTGCTGAGCTGGCTGCTTGCCGGGGTGCAGGCGGATGCTGCTGGAGGATGCAGGGGATGGCAGACTTGAAGGGGCTGGCTGGGCATGCGCGCTGAGCGGGGACTGAGAAACGAGCAGGGCAGCTGAGGGTACATTCGACAAATGCAGCGGCAGCGTGTGGCTGAAGATGTCAGTGCCAGGAAGGTGGGGGTAGCCCTGCGATGAAGCAGGGCATGACAGGGGCGCAAGCAGGCTAATAAAATGCCAACCCCCTCCAGCTACGCACTCATCCCTGCTGTGCTGCAGCAGCTTGTGTAAAAGCACGCGCTATTGTGCGCATGTGGACTGACTTGTAGGCTGCGGTCCAGCGCCTTCTGTGCAGGTTCGGCTGTTAGCGATGTGGCCGTTGCGGACGTGGAGACGTTCTTCCGACCATTGCGTGGGTGCGTGTGGCCGCGCTGTGGGGCAGCTGAAAACAGCTGTGGCTGCGGCTGCTGCTGCCTCTGGTTCGATTGCTGGACCGTCGATTGGCGTGTGGACACCCGTGTAGAAACCCCGTGAGCCACGGACCCAGAGCCACCACCAGACACTATGTTTACAGGGAGCCTCATTTAGTTCCTCGCCTTGTTGCGGCACACAACTATTTGTGGCGCGGCAACTCAAGGAGACGGGGATTCTCGGTAACTGCGGACACGAAGCTACTCGCACCTCAGCCACAAACGCAATTGCACAACCAGCTTCGACAGTGCGCTTTTGCGATGGTCACACCATTTATTATTTCTCTCGTTGCTCCACCTACCTGGGGCCTCTGGGTTACGTTGACGGTATGTTCGATCTAGATGCTTCATCATCGTCTCGATCGGCTGCTTGTTCTTGCTTTCTCTTGTATAAAAAGGTGGTTTCACACCCAACCCATGTGACAACCATAGCACAGCCGGGTGCAATTGCATATCTATCGCCTTTGGCCCCTTTCTAGCCCCTTGTATGATCTGAGCAGGCCGTGCCCCCGGCAGAAGCTGCACTCTACAAGGGCACACACAACTCAACATGGTACACCTTGATGCATGCTTCCTCTCCCTCCACATCATGGTAACCAGACATGCGCAGCACTAGCACGCACTTGCACTTGGGAAGGTGGCGGTGAAGGTATTCATGCGGTGCAAGGCATACACATCGTCCAGACCAAACACCATGTCATGCAGGAACATAACCTACAGTTGCGCCCTGTCAACTGTTATTGATTAACGTCGACGAGTGCCCCCTAGCCTAGTTGAACCCTGAGTTCGTGTTTAATCCAGCAACGCAGATGGGGGTAAGCACCGACCCCGGCGTCAGCCAAGCAGTCAGGCCAGCTAGTAGCTGACCAGCTGGACCGGTGGAAGCTGACCACGGGCCAGGTGAAGCATGCCAGCGGTCTCAACAACTCCCGGCGTGACACCCAGCAGTGGCTGGCTCCAATCAAGCCCCACCTCCAGCACCTGGCAGCAGCAAGCTCAGCCGGCAACTCCCTGGAGGCCAACCTGAAGCACATCACCGTCACTCAGGATGTCCCAACATGGGATTGGTAATCTTCATGCAAGTACTCGCTACAAAGTGCACCGATTTCGATAGCGTTTGTTGCATTGGCACCTGCGAATTACTCCGCATCTACTGGCAGGCGGCGCGTTAATCCTTGCATCAGAGTCCATGCCGGCGCAAGCGAGCGCGGACACACCTCAGCTGCTCACTATCGATTGTTCGAGTGGTGAGTAGCGGCACCAATGAGCGAACTGCGCTTGGCATCGAGCCTGAAGTACAATCTATGTTTAGCCCGCCAGGCTCACTCCGCGAGCCTTTTGTTGGTGCAGGCGGTGTTGGAGGGCCATCGCTGGGCCTGTGATGTATCGACATTGCTGCAAATGCGGGAAATGTGCGTCTCTCTCTCGCTAGTCACACAGGAAAAGGGACCCTCATCCACAAAATGGCATGTTGTGAGCTGACCACTGTGGCTTTCCAGTTTTTCGATACATAACTCTGTTCCTTACTCAACGCCACAACTGCTGGAGAAGAAAGCACGTCATTTCATTGAGTAGGCTTGTGGGAACATACTTTGGCGTGACCTATCTTTGCCTTGCAGTGCTGACTAGCCCAACCGGACCACCCCCTGGCAGCCCCACCACCACCCCCTCCCAGCCTCCCAGCCTCCTGGCCTCCCAGCCTCCCAGCCTTCCAGCCCCTCCCAGCCCCTCCCACCCCCTCCCACCCCCTCCCAGCCCCTCCCAGCCTCCCAGCCCCTCCCAGCCCACCCCCTCCCAGCCTCCCCCTCCCAGCCCACCCCCTCCCAGCCTCCCAGCCCCTCCCAGCCCACCCCCTCCCAGCCAGTCGCGGCGAGGCCCGCATGAGCAAAACTGGCATGCATTTGAAAGTCAAAATTTGAGCCGCCTTAGCACTCAGCACACTGCACAATATTTAATGTTACAAGCTGCACCGCATAGCTGACAGAGTCCTCTATCCAGGGATGTGCGAATCATAAATAGAAACCACGTGGCTGAGACGCGGCGTCGTTTTGATTACCAGGGGTCGGTTTCCTATCATTTCCTGTCATTTTTTGCTAGTTGGGGTCGCCTGACCGTCACCCTGGCCACTTGGGACGCGGTGTGCGAGGTGTGCGGGCGATGGAGCAGTTCGTCAAGCAGGTGAGGGTGGGTGGGTGGGAGGAGGGTAAGAGACTGAGAGGTGGTGGACTAGGCATAAGGTGAAAGAGTAGTTGACTGTGCCATGCCTTACCTGGTACCACCATGTCAACCACCATGTATGTGCCTTGTGTGCACGGCTGCAGTTGGAGAAGGACATGGCGGAGGTGTCCATGGAGCGCCATGGGCGTGCCAAGCAGCTGGTGTTCTTTGGCGCTACTCGCATTGGCACCAGGGGTGGGTGGGGTGCTGATGCTGTGCTGCGGGCCTGCTGCAAGGTGGTGTGCAGGCCCAGGGCTCAGACCAGCTGCGGGGAAGGGTGTTGCTTGTGGATGAGCACCGCAGGCAAGGGCGAGGGCAAGGCTGGCAAAGCCAAGCCAGCGCCACAGCCAGGCAGGTGGCTGGACAGGGACTGCAATGCAGCGTTGAACATGCAACGCATTGGGGAGAGCAGGTGGCGCCCGCTGGAGCTGTGCTGGTGGCCAGAGCAGGGAGCTCTGCCAGCCAAGGGCACAGAGTACCCTGGCCTGGGCTACAACCGGCTGCGAGACAAGCCACCCAAGGCCCAGCAGCAGCAGCCTGCTGAGTCACAGTAGTGTGTGCCCCCCCTTAGTTGAGCTGTCATCAGCTTACAATCAGCGCATGTTTTTCATGCCAGCTCTACACAACAGCCCTCACAGTCAGGCAATAGTGTAGGTGGTGGGCACTCATGCACCATGTCCATGTGCATTGGGTATACTCCACACAGCCCATTAACACCGATTGAGTCAGGCCACCAGTGGCCCCTGGTATCCCCGCGAGTGGCTGCTAGTGGCCACTACTGGTCTGGCTCAAATGGAGGCCCTAGTGAGGAACAAGGGGGCTGGTTCAGCCTGTGTATTGATTGGTTAATCCTGATTGATCCTGGTTCAGCATGATGCTGTTAGTTTTGACAGGGTGCCCAGTGGCATCTGAGGGTAACGTGCCACAGGTGTGGTTTGTAGCTGTCGAGGGTGCGACCGATGCTGCTGTATTGCAGTTGAGTAGGATTGCCCACAGACAGCACCATGTCCTATGTTAAATTAGGGTAGTTGTCTGCAGTGCCATGCCCCCATCGAGTGGGATAGCCTGCTGTGCCATGCCCCAGCCCAATGCAACCACTCATCCTGGACTGTCTGAAGTGACTGAACTGCTCCGTCCATGGTGCTGCTGTGTCGCCACAAACGTAGCAGACAAAGGTAGCATGGCAATTCAACATGAAACAAAAGGCTCAATTGTTAAACAACAAACTGGTCTTCTGCTTCTTGTCTGCGCCCTGCCAATTCGCCAGGAAGGAAAGTGCCCTGCCCAGGTGGCGGGAGAGCTGACCAGCCAGAGTGCTCTCTGATTAAGGTGCTCTCTGAGCAAAATGGTCTCCGGCAAGGTGCCAGCATCATGGATTAGCCAAAGTGCTCTTCAGAAACCAGGGTGTGATTATTGCTCTCAAGAGGCTTGCATAAGCTTTGACCTAAGCCACCAGGTTCCTACATACAATTCTCGGCCTCAAGCATGCTTGTCACGGTAATTGAGGAAGGAATTGTAGTCTGCTGGTCAGAAGCACCCGACCACCCACATGCCAACAATAGTTGTCGGCCTGTTAAGGTTGGGACCTTGTTGTTGAGGGCGGCCTTGGTAGCCAGTGGTAGCCACCAACAGCGCCACATACTTGTCAGAGAGTTGTAGTGAGAGAGATGTTGAGATGTACTGGTCAACTGGCGGCCACCCGACCACCTTACCCGTATGTTGCTCCTATTTACTTTGTAGTGCCCCTGCTGCTCCCCATCCTACCGCATTACGCTTGCCACCGGCGAGCGTACAGCGACGAGGTGCGGCTCGATGTCGCTCCCGTGTAGGCCCCCATAGGCTGTAATATTGGTGACTTCTTTATCAGGTGTACCCTAGGAGCGGTCTGGTGGTTTAGGAAACAGAACAAATTCCGTGCTGTGATGCGCAAATTTTGTTTTCCCAGTACATGTGCTCAAGCGTCTGTCCAGACAAAGCAGTCTAGCAGGCTTGTCGCCTTGATAACTTTGAGACAAGCGCGTGGAAGCTGGGCGGGCCGGACCTTACCTGCACTTGCTATCAAACTTCCTAGCCCTCGCAACACTTGCCCACCATGGAGAAGGTCACGCAGCTAATGACACGATTGCAGCAGATTTGCTCTGCACTGGGCGAAACAGCCATGAGCGAAAACGCCGTGCTGTGGAACAAGCTTTCGACCATCGTGGTCGTGGGCGGTCAAGTACGTCCGGCCTTGATCTGTAGTGCGCACTGCGAACTTTTCTAGGGGGTTTGAGTGCCGTGCCATGCACATGTCCAACTGGCCCTGAATTCTTCCTCTTGGCTGTAGAGCTCGGGAAAGAGCTCAGTGCTGGAGGCTGTGGTGGGGCGAGACTTCCTTCCCCGGGGGACAGGCATTGTCACTCGCAGACCGCTGGTGTTGCAGCTTGTCAAGCAAGACGATGCTGATGCCCAGGAGTTTGGGGAGTTTGGGCACAACCCAGGCAGAAAGTATACAAACTTTGGTGGGTGCAACACAGTGTCAGGGTCAGGGCCAATGCAGGCACCCACATCCTGCGTCAGGGGGTTGTTCAACCTGGAGCAATGCAGTTAGCCAGCATGGCAACCAGGCACATATGGCTGGTGGTCATTTGAGAGCCCAGGCTAGAGCTTGATCAGCCCATCTTCCTAGACATCAAGTGTCTGACCAGCATCATCACAGCAAAGCAATTGAAGTGCCGTAACAGAGGTGCCCTGAGCCAAACACTGGCCTGGTGCAGAAACCCATCCAGAAGCAGCAGCAATTACTCAGGATGGCACTGGGGACTCCATTGTGCGTCAAGTAAAACTACTCAGGGCTACACCTGGAACTGCACTGTGCATGGAGTGAGGATTGATTGCCTCCCTCCCCATGTGAGCTGCATGTGGTGTAGGCCGTTTTATGCATGAACATTGCATGCATGGCCCCGTGCATGTCCGACAAACCCAATGGTAGGATACCCGGGCTAACTGGCACCCACAGCTGCTACACAATCATACCGGCACCACGCAGGAAGTGAGATGCAAAGAGAACAGCCACACCATGGTTTTCCTCACAGCTTCCCCTCAAACCGCCGTGCCTGCACCTTCATGACCGCACCTTCATGTCCGCACCTTCCCGCTATGCAACAGCAATGTCGACAGTACTGCCCCTCCTGCCCCCTGGTGGCTGTGCAAGCTTGATGTCACGCAATACCCCCTCCCGCCTGGTGGCTGTGCAAGTTTAATGTAGCGCAGTGCCCCCTGCCCCTTGGTGGCTGTGCAAGCTTAATGCCGTGCAGTGCCCCCTGCCCCCTGGGTGCTGCAGAGGAAATCCGCGGGGAGATCGAGGCTGAGACTGAGCGGCTGCTGAAGAACATGAACGGGCGGGTGGTGTCCCCTGACCCCATATACCTCACCGTGCACTCACCCAACGTGCCCAACCTCACCATGGTGGACATGCCGGGTGAGCTGCCCTCCACCTCAGCAGCCACCACCTCAGCAGCCTTGGGAACCTGTACATCTCTGAGTGCAGCCTGCCGCCCTCCACAGCCCCCACCACCCCTGCTGCAAGCCCCTTGCCACCGTCACCACCACCACCACCACCACGGCGGGTTAAAGAGAGGGGAAGAAAGATATTGTTCCCTTGCATGCATCATGGTGCAGGCATTAAGGGAGGGTGGTGGCAGCAGCAGGGTGCGAGGGGAGGTGGAGGGCCAGGTGCAGGCCACACCACCAGCGCTGCCTGTATGCCGGGGCAAGTCTGCAGGGTATAGGCCAGAGCCGCTCAGGTCATCTAACATCCCCGCTGTCATGGCGGCTGTGACGTGTCCTGGGGACAGCACCCCGGCCCATCGCTGGCAAGGCACTAGGGTCACCTTGCAGTACTCATCCTCCCGTAGTCCTCTGCCTTCCTGCACTGCTTGGGCTCTGCATGGTCCGAGAGGGTGGCAGCAGCTCAGGCTTGCGTAGGCACCTTGGGGTGGGTCATGGCTGGTGAGGGCCCTGCAGGAGCGACAGCCCTGGCCTCAACGCTTGCAGGCTCTGGGCCTCATGGCCTGGGAACCCATCCCCAGCAGCAAGGGCTGGGGGCTCAGCTTCCCCCCCAGCTTCTCCCAGCTTCCCTCAGCTTCCCTTCGATCCTGTGCGCAATACAGCAGCTTGAGGCGTGGCAAAGGGCAGCATTGACGCCTGTAGTGCCATGACTCGTATGCATGCCTATATAGGCAGCACCTGCATGGCAGCAGCCAGGCCACCACACCAGCTTGGCATGTCAAAGTGGGTTTGCAGTCTGCTGCCCTGTCCACAACTGGGATCATCATCATCATCATCATCATCATCATCATCATCATCATCATCATCACTCCCCTATAGCTCAAACTCCTGGCTGCACACGTTCAGGCCAGAGGTGCCCGCCCTCCTCCTTAGCTGCCCCTAGGCGGTAGGCCCAGCTGCTGGGCAGCAGAGTGCCTGTGCCTACCACCTAGGGGCAGCTGGGCGGCTAGGAAAGGGATGATGAACCAGTTGTGGACAGGCGGTAGGCCCAGGCACTTTGCTGCCCAGCAGCAGGCCGCGCAGGCATTGGGCATCTTCAGCCCTGGGTGTTGTTGCAGTGGCAGCGCTGCACAGCCCAGTAGGGCAGCCACATTGACCAGGTGCCACTGCAGCACCCTGCGGCACCCCACCCACTGCCTGGCGTCCTCCTGGCATCAACCTGCTCACTGCGGGCCACACTCCCTGACCAGTTAGTTTCGCCTCCCGGACCCTGGCTTCTGACCCTCTCACCTCCAACCCCTCACCCCTCATCCCCTGACCAATTAGTTTTGTACCCCCACACCCCCTGAACCCCACACCCTGACACGTAACCCCAACCCCTGACACCCCCCCTCTGACCCCCCACTCTGGAACCCCCACTCTGACCTCCCCACAAGCTCCCAACCTTTTACCCCCGACCCCTGACCCCCCACCTCCCTGAACCTCTACCCCCGAACCCTCCCCCGACACCCCCTTCCTCCTGGTCGCAGGCCTGACCAAGGTGCCCATTGACGGGCAGCCTGCCAGCATCGTCCAGGATCTTGAGGAGATGGCGCGCCAGTACATCAAGGGCGAGAACGCCATTGTGCTGGCCGTGTCCCCCGCCAACGCTGACTTGGCCACCTCTGACGCGCTGCGCATCGCCCGGGAGGTGGACCCCTCGGGGGAGCGCACCATTGGTGAGCCACCACCACCACCAAGAGCAGCAGCAGCAGCAGTGGCCAGCGGCAGTGCCCAGCAGCAGCAGTGTTGCACACTGTTGCACACTGTTGTGTTGCACACTGTTGTGTTGCACACTGTTGTGTTGCACCCTGACCCCAACCCCTGTGGCTCACACCTCAGAGCTCAGAGTGGCACTGCACCAGTCATTGCTGGCTAAGACCAGCCTGCCCACCTGCCAGCCTGCCTGCCCACCTGCCTGCCCACCTGCCTGCCCACCTGCCAGCCTGCCTGCCTGCCTGCCCACCTGCCAGCCCACCTGCCTGCCCACCTGCCTGCCCACCTGCCTGCCTGCCCACCTGCCTGCCAGCCTGCCTGCCCACCTGCCAGCCTGCCCACCGTGCCACCCCCTGTCACCCCCCCCGGCTGATGCACCTGTAGGCCACATTGCCTGCTGAAGCACTTCCCTGCCTTCGCTGCCAGCCTGCCCACCTGGCCGCCTGCCCGCCCCTGGGTCCACCCCCCAGCCTGGCCCTCCCAACCGGCCCCCCTGCAGGTGTGCTGACCAAGGTGGACATCATGGACCGCGGCACCGACTGCCGGGATGTGCTGCAGGGCCGCACCCTCAAGCTGCGCCACGGCTGGGTGGCCGTGGTCAACAGAGGCCAGGCGGACCTCAACAGCAAGGTGACAGCAGCGCCCACCCACACAAAGCGCTACGGCCACTGCCATTCTCCTTATTTCCAAACCCCAACATTGCAATCACCATCTTCATTGCCAACAGCAACATTGCCAGCATCATGCTCGTTGCCGCCACCAACATTGCCATCATCTTCAATGCCAGCGCCAACGTTGCCACCATCATGGTGTCTTCATGCACACACCATGGTGCCGCCTGGCATGGTGACGGTAGCCACTAGCCTTGGCAACAGTTTGCACACAGTCACCCAGCTCTTGTGCACCGCCCTGCTGCCACCGCCCACCTTCATCTCACCTTGTAGCTGCTCAGGCCCAGACCCGTGGGTTGGCCTTGCTGCCTACGCCACGCCCTGGTGCTGAGGCCCTGCCCAGCCATGGGTCTCCTAGGCTGTCATGGGCCCGGCTGCTGGCCTGCCCTGCCTCAGCAGCCTCCTCTGCCTTACTGGCAGCCTGTCCCTGCCCTGCCGCTGCCCTGCCCTGCTGTCGCCCTGCCCTGTCGCTGTGTGACGCTGCTGCCCAGCATGGAGCTGCTGCCCTGCTGTCCCCCTGCCCTGTTGCTGTGTGACGCTGCTGCCCAGCCTGGAGGTGCCCTGGCGCCCGCAGGTGAGCATGAAGGAGGCCAGGGCCCGGGAGAAGGAGTTCTTCACCTCCAATGCCGCCTATGCAGACCTGCAAAACATTGGTGAGGCACCCTATGTGTCGAACAGGGTTAGGGTCAAGGTTACCCAACAGGGTTAGGGTTGTCCGACAGTAAAAGGGTGAACACCCTCACTCTAACCCTCACTCTGACCCTGGCCTCAGCCTTGTGTCCAGCAGCCCCTGACTGAACAGGCTGATGCCTTGCACAGCACCTGGCTCAACAGCACCTGACCCACTGTACCTGGCCATTCAAGCTGACTCCTGAACCACCAGCACCTGACCCTAGCGCCTCACCAGGCCAAACGGGCTGATGCCCAGCACAGTGCCCAGCCTGGTCCAGCCATGTCGCTGCCTGCCGCTCCTGCTATGGCAAGCGACCCAGCTCACAAACCGCCCACTGCTTCCAGCCCACTGCATGTGTAGCAGCATTCTCGCACATCTCATTGCATCTAAAAGCTGAAGCAGAGCAGCTCATGCTGCCTGCTCCTCGCACGCACCGGAGGATGGCGGCCCCGCTGCGCTGCCCTGCTGCTTCCCCACACGCAGCTGACCTTGGGCCAGCTGGGGTGCACATGGGTTCTCTCACGGGTGACTACACCTACAATGCCACGATGCCTCCACGTATCATACTGTAGGGTGCAGCAGCACAACAAGGCACCTGGGGTAGCCTATATTGGCAAGCTCAACCCTGGCAAGCAAGCTGGCTACTGACCTGGCCCGGTGATCACACAGTGGCAACCCTGGCTGCAAACCCCGGCTGCCCTGCCCAGCCCCCGCTGCGCCGCCCTCCTGCCCACACACAGCTGACTCGGCCCGGTGGTCACACAGGCCTGGTGTGCGGCTGTAGGCACTGGGTACCTGGCTGAGAAGCTGTCGCAGCACCTCATCAACGAGATCATGAAGAACCTGCCGTCCATAAGCCAGTACATTGACCAGAAGTGAGCAAAAGGGGTAGGCACCGCCACCCTGCATACTCCCCTGCACCCCTCACCTCATCCTCCCTCACACTCCCCGGCACTCCTCCCACCTGCTCCCATCCCCTACATCCCCCCTCTCCACCCCTCCTCCCATCCTGCCCCTTTTCCTCCCTCCTCCCCTCCTTTCCTCTTCTTTCCCCCTCCCCTCCTCCCTCCTGCCTTTCTTCCTACCCTCTTCCCTTCCTCCCCTCCTCCCCTCCTGCTACCCTGACATGGTCCCCCTTCCCGCCTGATACCGCCCGTGCCTTGCTGCCCCTCTATGCCCCTCCGTAGCATCGTCAAGCTGGAGAGCGAGCTGAAGGCCCTGGGTGGCGACCTGAAGTACGGGCGCGGCTCCATGCTGCACCTCATCCTCACATTGTGCCACAAGCTGGAGAAGGCGTTCGCAAAGGTGGTGGACGGCGGCAAGGACGGTGAGGCCAGGGCAGGGCAGGGCCAGAGGGGGGAAACACCGTGCGCTGTAAACTTTGAAACTCGCCAAACTAAAATCTAATCACTGGTACACAGGAAGTCGCTTAACTCTAGACATTTATTTGCATTGTATTTTCCTGATTTGTTCCTCTATCCAAACGGCCCCGGTTCTTTTCCACGCAGCGCATTGTCACAGCGTTGCCAGGGTGGTTGTTGAGTCACGTCATGTTTGTGGACTGTGTATGGTGAGATGTATAATGCACAAAGTGGTCGGAACTAGGCAACGTACTGTGTAGGGGTGTGCCCAGGCTAGGGCAGCAGAAGGGCCAGGCAGGGCGACTGGCAGGGTCCTGCTAGCCCCATCAGAGCAAGACCTCAGCACACAAGTGGCATGGATCAAGGCGCAGCGAGTAGATTGTAAATCATTGGAGGTGCATTATTGTACTTAGATGTACTTGGGTGCTCTATAGTGCAGTAACAAGTGCATAGCACGTAGCATCACTTTGAGGTGCAGCAAGTGAAGGTGTAGGGTTCACCTTCTCGCTCTTACTGGCCTGCGGGGGGCCATGGCCTGATTGCCTGTGCACCAAGCCACCTACTGACTTACTTGAACCCTCTCACCCGACCCTGCTCCTCGCACTGCTTGCTGCTGCTTGCGGGTCAGTCCTTACCCTCCACTCCTCAATCCCAACCTGCCCTCACCTTCCACTCCTCAGTCCCCACAATTTGCTCATCACAACACTGCTCACCTCCACACACAGCTTGCTGGAACAGCCCTTGAGCCCCACTGGTGACCCCACTCTGTTGCTGCTGGCAGGCGGTGAACGCATCTTGGATGTGTTTGAGGTCAAGTTGAAAGAAGCCATTCAGAAGCTGCCCTTCCAGAAAATCCTGACGCTGAAGAATGTGCAGAATGTGGTGAACGAGGCAGACGGGTACCAGCCGCACATCATTGCACCTGAGAATGGTTACCGGTGAGGTTTGCAGGAGGTCAGGAGGGGAGGGAGGAGGGAGGGGCACGAGGGGTCAGGGGAGGGAGAGAGGAGAAGGGGCAGTAGGGAGGGGAGCAAGGTGGAGGGGAAGGAGGGGCATTGGTCAGCGACGAGTTTGCAGACTATTGAAAGCGCAAAGGTCACACCGGTCGCACCAGGCATGAGCATGTCATCAGAAAGTCGAGTAAGCTGTGATGTCCCCATGTGCTGAAAGCTGCCCTGGCGCACTGCTGCCGAGCCTGGCTGTTGCAGCACCTGTTCATGCGTGCCCCTCCATCCCCCCACCATCCTGACCCTGTCGCCTCCCTCCCCTCGCTGCACTCTGCCGCACCCTGCACTCTGCCGCACCCTGATCCTTCCCACCCCACCCCACCCCACCCCACCCCACCCCACCCCACCCCACCCCACCCCACCCCACCCCACCCCACCCCATTCCTCCCCACACCCACCACCCTCGCCCCTTGTGTGCCTCCTGCTGCCCTGCAGGCGACTGATTGAGGACGGCCTCAGTCTGCTGCGTGACCCCGCCTTCCAGGCCATTGAGCAGGTGCACCAGATCCTGAAGCACATCGTCACCCTGGCCATCAACCACCCCAGCTGCGCCGACCTGCAGCGCTTCTTCAACCTCAAGGCAGAGGTGGTGGCCAACGCAGCTGACACCCTAGGTGCGGGCAGGGGCAGGGGCAGGGGCTGAGCAGGACCAGGTGGTGTAGGAGGGTCATGAGGGGGTCGAGCTGTCAGTGGATTGAGCCCTTTTTGAGTCGGCATGGGGAACTCACCCTCTGGCCTCCACCCCCAGCCCTCCTGCTGCACTCCCTCTGCTTTGCTACTCCTACCGCCCCTACATCGTAGACAAGCTGCGCAAGGAGGCAGACTTGATGGTCCGCACCCTGGTGGACATGGAGGCCAGCTACCTGTCAGCTTCCTTCTTTAGAGAAATCGTCAGCGCAGAGAGCTATGCCTACGACCCCTCGCGGCCCAAGCCTGCCTTCGTGACCCTGACGGGGGAGTTGCTGTTTGAGAAGCGGTGTGTGCAGGGCAGGGCAGCAGGCGGGGCAGCAGGCAGGGCAGCAGGCAGGGCAGCAGGCAGGGCAGCAGGCAGGGCAGCAGGCAGGGCAGCAAGCGGGGCAGCAGGCGGGGCAGCAGGCAGGGTAGCAGACCAGTAGCAGCACAACCCGGCGCTGCAGGCTCAGTGGGGAGGGAGGGAGGGAGGCGCAGCAGTCGAAGCGGCGTGACCTGATTTGATCGGCCTAACCTGGTGATCCGTCTGATAGGCCCCCCGCCTTGTGATGCTTAGTCCCATCCACCTGTACCTGACCTTGCCTCCCTGAGCTCAATGCATCCACTCAGCTGCTGCGGTTGCTGCTGACTGCTGCCCTGCTCTCTTGACCATGAACCCTTACCATCGTTCATGGAAGTGCTCCACGATTTGCTATGGCCTACCTATCTGCTCCGCCCTGCTGCGGCCCAGCCTGCTGCTCTGCCCCTTGCCCCCCAGGTATGACACCCTGCCCCCAGCGGATGCCCACCTCCAACGCATTGCGGACCATGTCAGCGCTTACCTGCAGATCGTGAGGTCGCAGCTGCTGGCCACGGTGCCAAAGGCCATCGTGCACTGCATGGTGGGTGGAGAGGCGGGTACGATGGCGCTGGTCTTTAACTCAACACACCATGATGGATGCCAGCTTGGTGTGCATGACATGGTCCACTCCGTGCCTAACATCCATGTGGATTGCATGTCCCAAGCACAGTGTGACTACCTAGGTGTGATTCAATCCCTCATTCATAGTCATGGACACCTCTAGGCCTGCAGACGTGCTTGTTGTGCACACACATGACACACGAATGCGATTTGTTTGCAGCCTTCTGTGTCACACATCACACTATTTTAGTGTGACTCGCGTCCTGCAGGTGGTGCCCTCCAAGGAGTCCCTGTTGGCGGACTTCCAAGAGGAGGTGGCAGGCAAGGAGGAGCCGCAACTGCGCCGCCTAATCAACGAAAGCGACGAGATTGCAGAGCAGCGCGATAGCTTGAAGAAGCGGTTGGTGCTGCTGACTCGCGCCTCCAAAGAAATCGCGGCGTTCATGTAGACAGGCGCCAGCCAATCCCATGTCAGGGGTGACAATGGCCTTGCGACCTTGACGAACTGCCACCGACTCGTCCGTGCTTGCATGGTGGTGTGTTTGTTACAGTGCTTCTGCACCCAAGCAAACACAAGATCAGTATTTAGTATATACGCTGGTGTGGGAGTGGTGCGCAAGAATCGCACCAATGATAGTTTGTGCAGCTTCGACTATTGCTGCGCACATAGGATAGGAAATAGAAGGATGATTTTGATGGTCTGATCCACCAATTTGTTGAGCGTGTTTAGCTATCTCTGCGCATATTTCTTACCACAAGGTGATATTTTCGTACTCGGTTAACAGTAAAACAAGCCAACCGTACTCTCCTTTTTGATTCGCGAGTCCCGAATATTATAATTAAATACTCGTTCCCGACCCCCAAAAAAATTGTTTACATTTTCCCGATGCAAAAGTTGTAGCAAAACACAACTTTAACAATGTGGGTGTGCTTGGAAATATTCAAGACAGACATTCCTTGCATACCAAGTCAATCCTCCATGGTTTTGTGTACATGTCACTATGTCAAGCCAAGTCCAAGCCACGTCCAAGCCAAGTCACTGCCTCTGGGCAAGGGCACTGTAAATGTGCACCAGGTCACCCTCTAGACTTTGCACTAGATAGGGCACTGAACCTCCCCCATGAAATCATGGTGCTCCTGTGGTTGCTTGCAGCGTCGGCATATCTCTGCATCCTCCTCTGAGCACTCAAATCTGCGTGCCCTAGCAGTCACCCATGCCGTAGCCTTCGCCAAGGCAAGCACACCAGTGGCTGACTTGGTGCGGCCAGCCTCCCGAGCTGCTGCCCCAGCTTGCCCAGTCACCCTTGCAGCTGACCTGGTGCTGCCAGCCACCCCGCCTGCTGCCCCAGCCTGGCCAACCACCCCAACAGCTGACTTCGTGGGGCCACCCGCTGACTTGCCTACTACCCACTCCTTTGATGGAGCATTTCATCGTGTTGGTCAACCCGGCGTAGCAAATTTTCGGCTGCGTCGTCGGCACTGATGCCACGGACCACGAAGAGGTCCATCGCAACAGCATTTACGCAGGTCAAATAATTGTTTGACCATTTCGCGATACAGAAAAAAACCACATTGTTTACTCGTTCGCGATTTCGCGAGGGCAAAAAAACGATTCGCGGACGCGAATCAAAAGGGAGAGTACGGTAACTGAACCTCTCTTCTGTTGTTCAAGTATATTTCGGCAGTATCAAGACAACCTATTTGCTGACGTTGACAGGCTGAGCAACGACTGCTGTGGATGAGAGAAGTTGCGCAAGAGTCTCTTTCATTGACCGCACACAGTATTAACTTGGCTGCCTTGCAACGCTTCACCTCGCATCACTACAGCTGACAGCTGTAGTAAGCATTTGGCAGGAGGGCAGGTGTGGCAGGAGCTTCAGCTTCCGACGAACAGATCGCATCATGCCATGTCCAATCGCAGCTCATGTCATGTCTCGTCTACTACTCTCCCTCGCACATGCTCTCAAGGTGATGTCAGACCAGGTCGTTGCTGGTCGAACGGAACAAATTCTAACGATCAATAGTGGGTTACTGCTGTCATGTCCATGTGGGCTAGGTAGGCAACAGATGCGCTCCTGGACCCACCCCTCTCAATTGCACTGCTCTCGCAGAGCACCACCCCATTCCAGGTGTGGTACACAACGCATGCACTGGGCGCACATGTGTGCAAGGCAGCCCACTTCAGATCCCTACAGCGCCCTCAGCAGGGTGCGCCTCTCCCTTAGCCTCAGCAACTAGACCAGTGCTGAGTCTTCTTGGCATCAGGCCCAGGCCCCGCACTCAAGACCCTCTGCCCCAGCTCCCCAGCATCAGGCTCAGGCCTCCTTCATGCCCTCCATGGTGTTCCCGGTCTCCTGCTGCAGGGCAGTGAACTGCTTGTTCAGGGAGGCGGCGGCACCGATCCAGACCAGCACGATGGCCAGCAGGATGCCACCCAGGTAGGGGGTGGAGGCCGCCAGGGAGCCAAAGCCAATGATCATGAACTGCTGGATAAGGGCGCCGCCAGACTTGCCCAGTGGGTTGCAGATCACGTCAATGGCAGCCTTGCCCTGTGAGCAGCAGAGGGGGCAGAGGGGGCGGTGCAGTGGAGTCAGAACATGCACACACAACCACTGTGAGCATCCATGGCTACAGCACACGCACTACAACTCCTCAGTCTAATACAACAGTATCAGAGCTTGCACAAGGCTTACCCTAGTTACTTGAACTGAGTTGCACAGCAGCCACTAAGTGCATCCTGAGCTAGTGCCACGACATCACAATAAAACCAAACAGCACTGCGGCTCCACTTCAAATCCCTGTGCTCCATGCTGTGACTGAGGCTGGCTGGCAGTGCTGCTCAGCACATCTCCTCGCCCCCCTGGCCCACCTTGGTCTTGACCTCGTCCTCCAGGGGGATGTAGGCCATCTCCTTGCAGGGGTCAAACAGGGAGTACTTGGAGGACTTGGAGAAGATGTTCTGGGCAGCGCCCACCAAGACCGCAGCATACAGGGGCGTTAGCCCCAGGCTTGCCAGCCAGGGCTTGACGCTGTCGCTGAACAGCACCAGGCTGAAAAAGATGAGGCCGGTGAGCAGCAGCATGACGGGCGTGATGAGGGCGGCAACTCCCCAGCCAAACTTCTTGAAGATGACGCGGGACAGGAGCATCATAGCAAAGGTCACAATGCCGGTGGCGGTGGAGAACTCGCCCATGAAGGCGGAGTACTCGTTGGGGTTGGGGAACTGGGCCTTGATCTTGCTCTTCCAGGTCACCTCCACAAGGTTGATGGAGATGCCGTAGGACACCACCTGCAGCAAGCAACCCGCCAGAGCATGCGCCTGGTGTTCAGGCCTAGACTTCCTACTTCACCCCGTGTTGCTCTACTGACCATACTGCCACCCACTATGCCACCCTGCAGCAGGGCAGGAGCTGCTGCCCTCCTACACACATGCCATTGCTTAGGACGCTGTGACAAGTTGAGCAGGCTGGGGATGCAGGTTCCTTAGCTTCCAACCCGCCATGGATGAGTACTGCACACGCTGTACGTGAGCCACCACATTAGACTCACCAGCAGGGCAAGGTCACGAATGTAGGGGGAGGCTGCCAGGAAGGCAAAGGACTCGCCCACGCTCATCTTGGCCTTGACCTTCTTCTTCTTCTCGCGCAGGCTCTTGATCTGGGGCACCACCTTGCGCTGCAGACCCCAGTAGATGGCGGTGATGAGGGCGCCACCGATCACCACCATGCCCATGAGGCCGTTCAGGGAGATAGCCCAGCCATCCACGCCAGGAGGCAGGTTGGCACGCACCTGTGAACCACCAGGTTTAAGTGTGACTCACTGCCAGCCATGCACACGTGCAAGCATCAAGACCGGGCAAGAACCCATAACCATGGTGGTAGCACCAAATCAACATGATTAGCAGAGTCATGCTTGGAACATACACCTTCACACAAACATACACACCGCAGTGATCCCAAGCTTTCCAGCAATGAACACTCCCTTTTCCCCATTGATAACTTGCTGCAAACACCATGGCAGCTGTGCCCTGCAGCTCAGCACAACCACACACCAGGGAGAAGTACTTCACGGCCTGGCCAGAGAAGATCAGCGCGACGTTGGCACCCAGGCCAAACAGTGGGTAGAACTGGGAGGCCTCCTCAACCGTGGTGATCTGGTTGGCAAAGCCCCAGAACAGGACTGACACAACCACCGACCCCCACAGCTCTGCCATCACGTAAAACAGGCAAAACGTCCAGTTACGGATGATGGCAATGGGCCCCGCAAATCGAGCTCCGGCAGACTCCAGAAGGTTCTCGCACCAAGCTGCACAGACAGGAGGGCAGCTATTCTCAGGTCCATCACTAGCAACTACTACATCAGTGACATCTGAGCTGCAAGCTTATGTGTGTGGGGGGGGGGGGCGGGGTGCTGTGGGGGGGGGCTGCATGTTGAACTACTGCCAACTTGCCTGTGGGGTGCAGCATGTCCCGCAGGGGGTACATGAAGGCAGCGAAGGAGCCGAAGAAAATGATGAAAGGGATGATGCACGCGTAGAACAGTGCTTCGGAGCTCAAGACATTCGCGAGCTGCGCAAATCGCACGGTCCACACACAACCAGCTCCGGATTGAGTTGAGTGGCGGGCTGGACAATGCATCGGTGTTCAGCTCAGACAAGCTGCTCAAGACGGACCTTTGCGTAGCCGATGGTGAAGCCAATCGCCATTGGCAGGTTGACCCATGTCTTGAGGAAGGGAATAATCTCCGCGCCGGAGCCAGGTGCTGTCACAACCAGCACATCCTGTGCGGCAAGACAGGTGATGCGATGTGAGGAGGAGGAGCGGACACACATGCAGACTTAAGTCAGCTGTGAGCCAGCGCTGTCTGCACCTTGGTATCGCGAAGGATGGTGTAGTTGAAGAGAATGCAAAAGAACATGAAGCCAAGCGGGATGATCTTTGCCCAGGTTAGGGCCTCGAAGCCAAAGTACTTCTTGACGGGCGCAGCATCCCCGCTGGAGGCTGCTTGAGGTGCCACTGACGGCACAATCTCGGCCACTGGCTGGGGCGATGGCGCCAGGAAGGGCCTGGGCAGCTCGCTGCTGCTGCCAGTCAGAGGTGACTGCGAACAGGATCGCCGGATTTGCTAGGCTCGCCTCCAATCAGGACCAATATATGCTTGAGCGGCACGAAATCCTGATCAGCGCACCTTGTATGGGCCCGCTGCGGACACCCTGACTACGCGAGGGGCCAGGTTGGGCGCAGCCCGTCGAGTTCGGAGAGACGACAGACCGAGCTGGGGTTTCATCAGGAGGCTGGCCATGGTGGTAGCTCGGGAGAGGCGCGGGGTATGAAAGGCTGTGCGCCCACCGCACGTTTGCCCTCCAATCCTTAACGACCAAGTCAACGACCAGCCCAAACCTCCAACATGTTTATGGGTGCCGCCATCGTCGGTCCCTGATGATGTACTCGATGATTCATGACTGTGGTAAGCGACCTTGGTGGCCCAATCCCCTTACCCTACTCTAAGCCTTGATACACCAACAATACCGCAGGCTACATGCGGAGGGTTTGTCGAAACCCTTGGAACCGCATTGACGCGCCAGCCCACTCGGCTGCCGTAATGACATTCAAGAAGCGCAAGCACATCGCGTGTGGACCTAGCGCCTCGGCTAGCCATGGCGCAGGTGACACGCGATACGCCTCCTCGCGTCACTTCACCACTTACAAGCATTGAAGTTTGCATGTTACCTGCAGCAGAGGCCCAGGCTGGGCACCTAGAAGCATGGCAGCTGGCAGGCAGAGCAGGCAGTACAGGCCCCACATCTCAGCCCTCTTGTCCCTCACTAGGGCCTCCATTTGAGCCAGATTAGAAGTACCCACCAGCAGCCACTAGCAGTCAGCTGTGACACGCCCTGAGGAAATTTCAAATTTTGACGAACGGAGCCCATAGGCCACGGAAAGCAGTTGCGCCTGCTGCATTGCAATCGTCCTTTTGCGCTGTATCCTGCTGATGGTTGTGCCTGGCCTGAAGCCTGTGGCGCCCTCCACTTAAAATGTGCTTGAGACGCAAGCTTGCTATTGGGTGCTAGCTGTTGTAAGGTCGTACGGGTCAGAATGCCTATCGCAGCACCGTGCAGCATCACGTGACGGTCCAGCCGAGCGCGACGGTGGCGGGAGGTGCATCTATAGTCCTAGTTATATCTAGTAAGTGGCGCAGCACCATCAAAGCGGCATGCCCCATGCCTCGACTGACCGGAATTCGGTGTTCCTGTGACTGGCGCCAGGCACTAGCAAGGGCTCCATCCGCGACCATTGTCACACACATGTGTCCGTGGCAAACACATTTACACAATAGGTAAGGTTGCTGCAACATGCAAGTGAGGTGTGAGTGACAACTTCACAACAAGCCCATGGCACGCCCAGCCATGCCACAGCCATGTTTACTAATGAAATGGTATGCCACTTAGCTAGTGGCCTACTTGCACCCAAATGGAACTACAACCCAAGTTTCATTTGGCGCTGACGATGCGTACAACACTAACATGGGTATGTAACCCCCCAAGCTCATGTCCTCTCACTACCACCATGTGCCATCCTATTCGGCTGCAGGAAGGCATGCCGAGGTGTCTCTGTTGAGGTGTGTGATGGCAAGCATGGGTCTAGTTGGTGACAGGTGACATGTGCACCGCCAGAGCATCCAACCAGTCAGCTATGTGCATGTTCTGCACTGGCTTCACGGTGGGCTGCCCATTGCCCACCACAGCCCACAACTCTTTCAGCTGGTTTTTTTTACAGCAAGCTTGGCATTGGTTGCATGCTTGCTTGTTGGCATGATCACAGAGGTGGACCGCTGCCTTGTTAGCTGCAATCGCAGGTGGCGCACCTGCCGCCGCAGTGCCTCTGCTGCCTCATCCACGTTTGACTTCACCCGGGCTGGTAGAGGCGCAGAGGGTGGAGGAGGTGGCAGCGGCAGCGGCGGATGTGATAGCAGTGGGGCAAAGTGAGGCTGCAGAGGGGGGGACGGAGTGGAGGAGGAGAATGCTTGGAGGAGGAGGAGTTGAGTGGGGTGTTGGTTCAGTGCTGGGAGGTGGTGAAAGGTGGCCGGCAAGCGGACAGCCGGTAGGTAAGGGAGAGCATGAGCTGCCCACGGTTGCTTCTGGCCATGGGATGCTAGGAAGGCCTGAGCATCTGGAGGCAAGCTGTCTACACGAGATGTGTCATTGAATTGCCACAGCTGCCCGTTGACCGATAGAATGCTGCACGCACAACAAGAGGGGCATCTGACTTGAGTGCAAGTGAGAGCTAGTGCATGTCAGTGCATGTGAGCGATTGTTGATGTTGAGGTACCTTACCATGAAGCTTGGCGGTTTAAAGGTGACATTGGTTCCTTGGTAAGGCTGTGTAGCAGAGGAGAAGGGTCCTGCATGACGAGCAAGATCGAGGCAGGGTTGAGGGCTGAAGTTGTTGTTTGTGGTAGCCGTTCTCTACCTGCTGTCGTACAAGCATTTCATTGTTTTGTTGTTCATTGTTTCATTAAGGAGCTTTGTAAGTACCAACCTGTCGCTCAGCTTTGGTGTCGCCCCCTGCCCAGCAAGTTGTAGGCCGTGCGTTTGTGCCCTTTAATCCTGCAAGAAACACACAAAAATAGCATGCACCATGGGGCATGCACCCTGCAACAAGGAGGTCTACAGGAACATGTGAACAAACAAACATATGATGCATGGTCACTAACCTTTAACCGTGATTGTGTGGCGGGCCCCTCGCTGCTGCCGGACACTGGGCGTTGTGCGGCAGTTGCAGCCACATGCGCCAGCCCAGCCCCCTGCCCCCGCAGCCCTGCCCCTCCCTGCCCCTTGCTGCTGCCAGCTGCCAGGATGGTGGGTGGACGCCGGGGAGGATCTGCAGCCACATGCGCCAGCCCAGCCCCCTGCCCCTGCAGCCCTGCCCCTCCCTGCCCCTTGCTGCTGCCAGCTGCCAGGATGGTGGGTGGACGCCGGGGAGGACCTGCAGCCACATGCGCCAGCCCAGCCCCCTGCCCCTGCAGCCCTGCCCCTCCCTGCCCCTTGCTGCTGCCAGCTGCCAGGATGGTGGGTGGACGCCGGGCAGGACCTGCAGCCACATGCGCCAGCCCAGCCCCCTGCCCCTGCAGCCCTGCCCCTCCCTGCCCCTTGCTGCTGCCAGCTGCCAGGATGGTGGGTGGACGCCGGGGAGGACCTGCAGCCACATGCGCCAGCCCAGCGCCCTGCCCCTGCAGCCCTGCCCCTGCTCTGGCGGTGCACATGTCACCTGTCACCAACTAGACCCATGCTTGCCATCACACACCTCAACAGTGACACCTCGGCATGCCTTCCTGCAGCCGAATAGGATGGCACATGGTGGTAGTGAGAGGACATGAGCTTGGGGGGTTACATACCCATGTTAGTGTTGTACGCATCGTCAGCGCCAAATGAAACTTGGGCTGTAGTTTCATTTGGGTGCAAGCAGGCCATTAGCTAAGTGGCATACCATTTCATTAGTAAACATGGCTGTGGCATGGCTGGGCGTGCCATGGGCTTGTTGTGAAGTTGTCACTCACACCCCACTTGCATGTTGCAGCAACCTTACCTGTTGTGTAGATGGGTTTGCCACGGACACATGTGTGTGACACTGGTCGCGGATGGAGCCCTGGCTAGTGCCTGGCGCCAGTCAGAGAAACACCGAGTTCTGGTCAGTCAAGGCATGGGGCATGTCGCGTTTATTGGTATTACGCCACGTACCTGAGCAAACTAGGACTATAGATGCACCTCCGGCTCCTGTTGCGCTCGACTGGACAGTCACGTGATTTTGCAACGCGTCGCTGGAACAATTTGTGCGATGCCTAGTGATAGAGACCACTATTATAAGCTCATCCGCGAGGGAACATGTTCGCCCACCACCATCGCGGCCGTACTAGAGGCCAGCGACACAGACACGGCTTGAGCTATAGAGCAGGATGGTGCAAACGTGATGTCCTGGGGTGGCCTGTGTGACCCAAACTGACCCATGCGAACATTTTATCAGGCGTGTCACAGCTGACTAGCAGCCACTAGCAGCCACTAACTAGACCCGGCTCAAACAGTGTTATTGGGCTGTGTGGAGTAAACCCAGTGCACATGGCACATGAGCCGCCTACCACCTACACTATTGCCTGACCCGAGGGCCATGATGTAGAGTTGGCATGACCAAACATGCACTAATTGTAAGCTGATGACAGCTCAACAAAGGGGGCACACATTACTGTGCCTCAGGAGGTTGCTGCTGCTGCTCCTGGGCCTTGGGGGGCTTGTCTCGCAGCCGCTTGTAGCCCAGGCCAGGGTACTCCTTGCCCTTGGCTGGCAGAGCTCCCTGGTCTGGCCAGTAGCACAGCTCCAGCTCCAGCGCCAGCCCAGCCTATGAAAGTGATAGAGAGGCCCGGGGGTCAGGGTCAGCTGCAGGGGAAGGTGGTGCTTGCGAATGAGTTCCTCACCAGCCGGGTCAGCTCAGCTGTGGATGGTCATCAGCAGTGTTAGCAGTGCGACAGCAGCAGCTGGGCCAAGACCAGCCCCAGCCCGAGGACTGGGCGCCACCAGCAGGGTCAGTGCTGCTGCACCCAGCCTTCAGCAAGCGAGCCCACAAGCAAGTGTGGGGCCTCATGTGCTTCACTGTCGTGCCCCCATACATCCTGCCACAGCCCCCACAGCCAGCTTAGCGCACTGGATGGCAATGCTGGCAAGGCGATGCTGGCCTGCGATGCTGGCCTGCGATGCTGGCCTGGCAAGGCAATGCAAGGCAGCCAAGCAGCCTCAGAGCCTGGGCCTAGCATTCCCCCAACAGCCAAGTGTACTAAGGTTGAGCAGGCAGCCAAGGCTACCCAGCCTGCCAAGCCTTGCAAGGGCAAGCAAGCCTACACCCCCCTTCCACACCAGCCGTCAGGCAGGTGGTTTGACAGGGACACCAATGCAGCATTAAACTGCGATGCATTAGGGAGGGCAGGTGCCCACCCCTGGAGCTGTGCTGGTGTCCTAGCATGAAGGCCCTGTGCAGCCCTGACACCAGGCTGGGCAAGCGTCTCTGTAATCCCCAAGATCAAGCCCAGTGTCATCGCAGCCATGGTGGCATCATGGTGAAGCAGGCATCAGGTTCTTAGCCGTGCGCTGTTTGATAACGTTACCCTGTGCACCTCAACTAACAGCTTGCCTGCACCAAAGCATGTGCCCTTGCATCCCAGCCATATGATGAGAAGGTGACAGGGATATGCCCTTTACGCCAAGCCGCCTTCGCTTTTCCTGCTTGGGCTTAGCCGCGCTCTTCTTCGTCTCATATCTTTTCATTCCGACGTAACGTACGTACGAGGCAGATGCTGACGCACGGAGCTGCCACCGCGAAGAAGACATTACTGTCTGGGACCGACACCCGCAACAACAACAACAACCTGCACTCGATGACATGGACATGTGACAACGAGTAAGATACAGAAGCTATAGTGCCGCCTTGCGTTAAGACGCCCAGACAGTCGTCGGCGCCATGCGCTCACTGCTGCTGCAATGCTGGTGGGCATGGCTTGCGTTCACGTATTGGTCCCTGTATTGGTCCCTCGTGGCCCCAACGAGCATGGCCGTCAGGATGATGTTGCTGGTACCTCGTTACATTCTGAAGCGAGTGGGCCAGGTATATGGTGCAGTCAGCATTCAGGCTCCGCGCATTGGTAGCTTTATCACGCCCCGTATACTGGGCGCGTAGGTGGCTATAGCAACTTTCCGTTTGCGCCGCACTGGGGTCCAGGTAAGCGACCGGCTTGCACACCGACTGGCTTGCACCCATGCACCTCATCCCCATTCATCTGTTGTCCATACCCAGGAGAAGGTTTATGATCAGGCTCCGACGGGTGACCAACAAGCAACAACTACCCAGCTACAACGTTTGCAGCAGGAGGTGCAAGAGCAGAAGATGGAGATTCAGGTGCAGGACGCCCTGCCAATGCTAATGTATTTGCCTATGCCTTGCTTACTAGGTTGTGTTGGCCTGTGCAGGAGCTGTGCATGCAGCTTCAGGCATCTAAAGCCCAAAAGAAAGCTACGTGCAGCAAGTACAAGTTGGCTCGAAAGTTAAACCAAGAGCTGGAGGTGGCTCTGCAGGACATGGATGCAATGCTGAAAGCGGGTGGGCATATGCTAGAGTTTGCATAAATGCCTTCAATACCAGCATTTATGACACACTCTTGCATAGCCAGCATTTGCCACACTCGTGGGTTTTGCTATCAGCCCAATCGTCGTAGCAGCTGGCACCAATCAGCTGAGGCCTTGCTATACGAAAAACCTCCGCAGGTCAAACACAACATCACACATTGAAGCTTTGTATGTGACATTCTCCACCATAGCGTCACCACAGAATGATTGTCACCAATGCATGTGACCTGCAAGAGCCCTGTCAGCGGCAAGGTGCACTCACAGCCACTTCCAATGGCCTGATGACGCTGGAGTGCTCGCTCCTAGCTGCACACCCTCAAACCACAGCAACTGCGACGTAGCACACACGTTGACAATAGTAGTAATAGTAGGAGTAAGGCAGTGCCTCAGTCTGAGTATAACTGTCAGTGGTATGTCGGGGGTATAACTGTCAGGGCTCTCATGATGCACACGTTGCCATCATTTCAGCAACGTTTGTTGTTGTAGACAGCATCATTACCTTGACCATACAAACCATCGTCACCAATGCAAGTAACCACATCCACATCATTGTCCTTCCTGGCTGACCTAACTTGTGGAGTGTTCCCGTGGCTGCTTGCTGACCCAGCAGATGCTGCCATGAAGGCAAAGGCGCGCCATGCGGTGCAGTGGAGCGCCAAGCAGGGCTCTGTCAACACAACTCTGTTCACCATGGAAGCCTCACCAGCCACGACCTTGATCTGGCCGTCTGATCAACCAGCTCCTGTCAGCCTAGCACCCGCCTTCCCCTCCACAGGCCCATCCGCCATGTCCCTTCAGGCCACCGCCTGCAGCAACACACACCCACAGGGGCTGCTGGTGTTGGGCCAGGACCACTTACTTGAGCAGCAGCCAGCAGCCCTACAGCCGCCCCTGTCACCCCTGCGCCCCCAGGACTGCACCAGCCAGGAACAGCCTGCCAGCCGTGCCCGCCAGCACAGTGGCGACGGCAGCCAGGCCAGCAAGCAGCAGCAAGGCACGCTGCCCAGCCCCGCACTGCCACGCCTCACCGTCCCCTGGAGCACCCACCTGGCGGCAGTCACAGCACTGGGCTTCCTGCGCCGCCTGTCATGCGCCCTGGCCGCCCTGCACCGCACCATCAGTGTCGGCGGGCAGGGCGTCAGGGGCCACGAGCTTGCTGGCCTTGGCCTGGGCGCCCCTGGCAGCTTCAGCGCCTCCACTGGCACTGGGCTGTGCTGGGTCGTGCTGCTGGTCTATGCGCTCTGGCTGCTGCGCCTGCTGCCACGCAACAGGCTTGTGGGCGGGGCCGTGCAGGCCAGCTGCTGGGTGGTGGTGGGCTTCTTGGGCCACAGCGTGATGCTGGTGCAGCACGAGCTGCAGGGCAGGCGAGCCTGAAGGCTGCGCACTGGCCTTTGGTGTTTGATCTGTAGGTGCACTGGGCCACGGTGTTGTGGCCCAATCCTAAAACAGCAGCCAGGTCCCAAACCTTCAGCACGGCAGCCTGTCTGCTGATGCCGCTTTGGTTGGGTGTCGGCTGCGGTGGCCAGCTGTTCCTTGATGTCGCCATCCTGAGCAGTCTGGGTCAACTTGTCCTGCTCGTCATGATGACACATGACCGCTTCTCGCTGCCCTGCCTCACGCTCGATTTGACATGGTCAGTGCAAAGCCTTGGCAGGAGCGCACTTGACCTGCAGTGCGATGTCTTGGCAGTGCATCTGGCCTGAAGCAGGGGAGGTCGGACGCAGTGCTGTCTGGAGCACCCCGGACCTCTAGCTGGCATGCAGCCCCGGTGTGCAACTTCTGTCTGGGCAAGGTCAGGTCAAGTCATGGTCAGGTCTGGGCAGGGTCTCTGGGCAAGTTCTCGCTGAAGCAGGGTGCAGAGAGAGCTTGTGTGCTGAAAGAGCAGGGGCCCAGCTGGCATGAGGATGTCATCCATCATCATCGTCATCACATGGCATGTGCCTGTCAGCATTGCTGTTGGCGTGGGGATTTCATCGTTGCTGAGATGCTGTGTCGGAGCCTGGTGTAGGGTTGGGTGCAAGGGAAGGCAGGGAGGGGGGCCAGCAGGCGCGAGGAGGGTGTGGTATGGTAGGTCAGGCAGGGGAGAAATGCGGGGTGCATGCCTCCAGGCACGCTCTCTACAGAGCAGTAGCTGAACTTCAGGCACCCGCGAGCAACGTAATAGAATGTGTGTGAAGCCACATCAGGGGGAGAGCGAGAGCAGCAGACCATGGGTTCATGGATGTCTTGGGGCATGTCAGCCGCAAGCACACCATAACCTGGCTTATATACTATAAGTGTCATGTGTCGCAATGCACTGCTGGGTCAGTTCAAGCACAGAGGCGGTGCTTGCCAGCTCGCAGGGGCCACTGCTGGGAACGCATGATGCATGCAGGCTTTGAGCACAACCACAGTGCTCAAGTTTTGAAACAAGCCTGGTACCTTGGTTAGTGACCCCTTCTCCCTTGGCATTATGCTGTTTGGTATTTGCGTTCCTGTGACGTGCATCTGGACAACAGGCGTGCCCTTGCAAGAGGCCTGACACCTTGCTGAGCGGCGGCAGAGGGTTATGGTGACGATGGTTTGATCCGCTGCAGCCATCAGCTATTGAGTGTGCTTGGCTGTGGTGATGTGCGGCACATAGGTGGGCTGTAAGGCGTGGGACCATGACTGAAGGCTGTAGGGCGTGGGGCCATGACTGGAAACCCTAAGCCGGACCCTCAAACCCTAATGGTTTCCTAGCTGAGCCACACAGGTCCGTGTCGGGCAAGAAGCTCAAGAAGGCCTTCACCCAGGCATGCACTTCCAAACGAGGGCAGTTCCCGGGTGCAACTAGCCTGCATCCTCTGCCTGCCCCCACTGCATCCCTTGCGCTCTGCACTGTTCTTGACGTACTGCTAGAACAGCCCTCTTGTCCCTCACTAGGGCCTCCATTTGAGCCCACTAGCAGCCACTAGCAGCCACTAACTAGATCCGACTCAAACAGTGTTATTGGGCTGTGTGGAGTAAACCCAGTGCACATGGCACATGAGCCGCCTACCACCTACAATATTGCCTGACCCGAGGGCTATGATGTAGAGTTGGCATGACAAAACATGCACTAATTGTAAGCTGATGACAGCTCAACAAAGGGGGCACACATTACTGTACCTCAGCAGGTTGCTGCTGCTGCTCCTGGGCCTTGGGGGGCTTGTCTCACAGCCGCTTGTAGCCCAGGCCAGGGTACTCCTTGCCCTTGGCTGGCAGAGCTCCCTGGTCTGGCCAGCAGCACAGCTTCAGCGGCCGCCACCTGCTCTCCCCAATGCGCTGCATGTTCAATGCTGCATTGCAGTCCCTGTCCAGCCACCTGCCTGGCTGTGGCGCTGGCTTGGCTTTGGCAGCCTTGCCCTTGCCCTTGCCCTTGGTAGGCTCAGCTGCCGGCTTGCTGCGCTTGGCTGGAGGGGGAGTGCTGGGCCCTGGCTCTGAGGCTGCTGGCTGTGTGGCTGCCTGGCTGCTGCGTGGGGCCTGTGGGGGCTTGCGGGGGGCCACTACAGGGCACCACATCAGGCCCCGCACTGGCTGGCCACGCTCCTGGCTCCAGGCTGGGCGCAGCAGGCGGAGGTCCACCTGCCCTGCTGGGGGCTTCCAGCCTGCAGGCCTTGTGGCACTGAGTTTGTCCAGCTCCACCTCACAGGGCTGCTGGCCATTCACTGCTGAGCTGACCCGGCTGGTGAGGTGCTCATCCACAAGCACCACCCTGCCTCGCCCCTGGCCTGAGCCCCTGGGCCTGCACACCACCTTGCAGCAGGCGCGCAACACCGCATCAGCACCCCACCCACCCCCAGTGCCAATGGTAGCTGCACCAAAGAACACTGCTTGGCATGCCCATGGCGCTTCATGGACACCTCCGCCATGTCCTCTTCTAACTGCAGCCATGCACACAAGGCACACACATGGTGGCTGACATGGTGACACCTGGTTAGGCATGGCACAGTCAAGTACTCTTTCGTTTCGTGCCCGACCACCACCTCTCAGTTCCTTACCCTCCCTCCCACCTACCCACCCACCCACCCTCACCTTGTTAAAGAACTGCTCCAGCGCCCGGTCCTGGGCTCCGTCCAGCCTCAGCCGCTGCCGTGCCCACTTGAGGTCCAGGTACACCTCCCACACCGCATCCCAGGTGGCCAGGGTGACGGTGATGTGCTTCAGGTTGGCCTCCAGGGAGTTGCCGGCTGAGCTTGCTGCTGCCAGGTGCTGGAGGTAGGGCTTGATCGGTGCTAGCCACCGCTCAGTGTCACGGCGGGCATTGTTCAGGCCGCTGGCACTGGCCCCTGGCCCTTGGTCAGCTTCCACCGGCGCAGCTGGTCTGCCATGAGCTGGCCTGTTGCTGGATCCCACACCCCAGAGGCTGCGCTGACTGCCTGGGTGACGCCGGGGTCGATGCCCACCCCAATCTGTGTGTCTGGGTCAAACACAAACTCACGCATCTCAGCTATGCCCCTGCCTATGTGGGGGAGTCCCACTGCATGAGCCGCTGTTGCTGCTGCACTTGAGCGGCTGCTGCTGCTGATGCTGCTGCTGCTGGCAGCTGGAGGTGGGGCTGTTAGAGGGGGAAGGGGGCGCGTGTAGTGCACGCACACGCTGACACCATCTGTGTCCACCAACCTCTCAAAAGCAAACCCCTTGTTGCGAAGCTTGTTGGTGTTGAACCACCTGGCCCAGTGATGGCTCAGTGCTGGCTCTGAGGTGAATGCTGCCCGGGTTTCCTTGGTCAGGCCAAGCTGCCTGCACACCCCATGCAGCACCCTGCTGTCCACCTTGATGAAATGCACCTCCACCCTGGCCATGGGGGTGAGGGTGGAGGGGGGTGGGCAGGTCAGGGTCCGGGGACCAACCCCACGCCTCTTGCCGCGCTTTGGTTGCCCTGGCACAGGGGGGGTGTGGGGCTGCTGCCACCGCTCCAGCCACCGGCACATATGCACTGCATGTCGCATCCGGCAGGGCAGGGGCGGGGTGTCCTGCAGGGAGCCTTGCTTCTTCATGCCCAGTAGGCGACGGTGTTTGTTGGCCTCCTCTATCAGGTCCGCCAGCACTGCGCCCTCGGGGACCTTAATAACCTGCAGCCAAGCACAATTAACATTTTGATGGACCACTTTGACAGGCGGGGACACAAACAGTTCGGGGACACAAACAGTGCGGGGACACATAAGGCGTGGCCGTCACCTGACGTCTGCGTGTGGTCCAGCCATCCCGTCGCTCCTGTCGTTGCTTGCCTTGGGCGGAACGAGACGCTGCGATGGGACCGACAGGAGCGACGGGTTATCACAGAGCGCGTAACTCACGGATCTCAAAGTCGGCGGGGACACGCACCTTTCTATTTCTTTCCCGGGTCCTTCTTGTGCTTCTTCTTAGCCATCACGCGATGCGCAGTGCGACGGGCAGTGGCCTCTGCAAGCAACTTGGGTTTTCCGTGACAACATACGGTTGTGTGACGCTTTAGCAGCGGCCAAGGCTAAGCAGGCAACTGAGCCCACCCCTGCGTTCCCCTCCACAGCTGCTAGAACAGTTTCAGCTGCAGGTGAGGGTGTCGACACGGATGACGGGCACCCCGGGCCTGGCTTACCTCGAGCACACCAACGAGAGCGGAGAGGAGCGGCATGTAAGAAGGAGACCCTGGAGTTCAATGTGATTAGGGTTTGCGGCAGGGTTAGGGGCCGTACTCAAGCTGTTCCTGGACGAGGTGCTGCTGGGCTCCCTCATTAAAAGAAGATGATGGTGGAGCAGTTGTAGCTAAGCAATGACATCACTCCCAATTGCGGGTCGTACTACGACTCGTAGCCTGCATGTGCGGCTTGCGTCTGCTGCTCCGACTCGTGATGGGCTAACTCACCAGCTAGGGCTGAAAGCTCGCCAGTACAGCCCCAGTACAGCCATGATGACCATGCAGCCTCAGTGCAGCCTCTCCTGGCTACCCCCCCCATTGAACCACCACGTAAGGGACATTTGACTTTGCGGCGTGCCTGGTGAGAGTTGAGTTGTCATTTTATCGCGGAACGTCTTATCTTTGCGTTGCGCTTGCGCCTGCGCGCCCGAGCTGCTGGCACCCACGGTGACCGGCAGTCTGCCAGGCACGCGAACGGTTCCGCTGTGCGCAATGGGCCTTTCAAGTGCTGCCTAACAACACCCACAACGCGGGATGCAGAGTTCTCCGCTGCGGTACACTGCGGTACACTTTACGCATGGAGCCCAGTTTTCTCAACGTCATCTTACACAGCTCAGTCGCACTCTGCCTGCTCATTTAAATGCTGCAGCACCATGTATCGTAGGTCAGCACGCAATGTGTTGGCTGGCACACACAACCCCACTGCCTTGCAATACTCGTTTAACATCTTCACGCTCAGCTTCTTGCCCAAGGTGCACAGCTGCATCACGCTGTCTGGTGCAAATGAGCACAGAAGGGTGAGGCACTCATCGTCCCAATGCTTGTCATCCCTCTTCTGATCGAACATGGGCATGGCTACAAAGGGCTTTGTGATGGAGGGCCTCATACACAAACCCCTTGGTGCGGGGGTCATGCATTGGGCACATGCACATGCAGTCTGTGACCACTCAACCTGGATACCTGCAGCAGGGAAGAAGCAGCTGTGCATGCTCATAGAGCCGGGGATGGATGATGCAAAGGCATGTGCATCCCGTTGTGGAGCACTGCAAAGCCCTACCTCCTGTGTGCTCAGTTCCAAGCACCACCGATGTCCCACACTTGCTCGTGCACGGTGAGCCTTGCTGGGGTCAGCAGCAGTAGCTGCCTTGTGATATGCATTGCAATGCTGCACAAACCCCAATGCATTGCACTTCCCAACACGATCAGCCAGGATCTCACCCCTCAACCACTGCTTCACCACCCCTCCCTCTGAATCATGCCTGCCCTTGAAGTGTGCTGTAGCCCCATAGCTCCACCACACTGGCACGCTGAACCTCTGTGCCATACCCACACGCACGCTGAACCTCTGTGCCATACACAGGACTGGTGGCTGATGCCAAACCATACAAGGGGAAGGTGTACCCTTGACTGGGCTGCAGGCGGCTGTCAAACCAAGGACCAAAGGCCCAGCAGCAGCAGCAGCAGCAGCAGCCTGCTGTGGGCTACAGTATGCCTCAAGCTGTGTCATCTTTCACTACTGCATGCTTGTTATGCCAAAGTGGCTAGTCGCCCCTTAGAAGGTCGGGCAGTAGTGCAGGGGTTAGCTCCTTCAGGCTCAGGGACGCTCTTAAGGACAAGTGGAGTCTACAGCTGTAAGGCATGCGACATCAGGTATGGCATGGCATGGCATTCAGCAGGTATGCAAGCATGTCTCTTAGATTCTGCGTCAGGGACCCAATTGCCGTGACACCACATGTGCAGCAATCCACATGCATGACATTCGCTACATTTCGGTCTATCATGGCTCTTTGTTTTGAACACGGGCTCCGTGGTCGTGAACCCACACAGTTAAAGTGCAATGGCAGGATGCCATCGGGCGGCATCATACGTTTGGGCCCTGAGTGTATCGAACAGCTGAAACATCTAGTCAACAGTGTCCTTGAGTGTGAAAACGCTGTACTTCACAAAACGGGTTGCATTGGCAGCTGGGTACACAATTTGGTTCTTATCACCGCACGAGTGTGGATTACACCCTTTCTGCGCACATCGCCAACTCCGACTTTCATCGCAAAGTGATCTGCTCATCTGTCAGCGTTTGACTTTTCTGACAGCTTCTTCCCACTGCCAGCATGTCCGGTGTACTCCCGCGCTTAGTGCGCCGGATGACGTGCACCCAGCTACAGCCGACGGCCTTGTGCAGCGGGTTCAGCACTGCTTACGATGTTGAGCAGAGCACAAACATCAAGTGGCACGAGGGAGCAGTGCCCACTAGTGCGAAGGAGACAATCATGGGCCAGCAGGGCTGCGTCGTGTGGTTCACGGGGCTGAGTGGCTCCGGCAAGAGCACCGTGGCATGCACCGTGGAGCATGCACTAGCGGGCCAGAGCAAGGTCACAGCGCTACTGGACGGTGATAACATCCGGCATGGGCTCAACAAGAACCTCGGGTTTTCAGCCCAAGACAGACATGAAAACATTCGACGCATTGGCGAGGTTTCTAAGTTGTTCATGGAGGCTGGACTCATAACGCTAGTATCGTTTATCTCACCCTACCGCCAGGATCGTGACCAAGTCAGGGCTCGCATCCCAGACGGACGTTTTGTAGAGGTATTCATGAAGGTGGGGTGTGCTGCCAAATTGCCTGCCTGCCTGCCTGCCTGCCTGCCTGCCTGCCTGCCTGCCTGCCTGCCTGCCTGCCTGCCTGCCTGCCTGCCTGCCTGCCTGCCTGCCTGCCTGCCTGCCTGCCTGCCTGCTGGCTGGCCGGCCTACCTTTTGTCCATGTTGCTTCAGCTGCTTCTGGTGCTGGTGTTTGCCACAGGTGCCTATAGAGCTGTGTGAGCAGCGCGATCCAAAAGGCCTGTACAAAAAGGCACGCGCTGGGCAGTTGAAGGGCTTCACTGGCATCGATGACCCTTACGAGGAGCCTCTCAACGCTGAGGTGCAGCTGGAAGCATATGATGCCGAGGGGCAGCAGCGCCCAGCAACAGCTCTGGCAGCAGAGCTCATAGAGCATTTGCGGAAGAAGGGTTTCCTAAATGGCCCAGGCTGTTGATCCCTTAGGGTCAGGCTGGGTGGCCAGCTGCTAGCAGTGGCAGGGGAGACGACGGCCCAGCTGGGCACAATGTTGAGGTGTGGCATGGGGCGGGCTGGGTGCAGCCCTGCTTGTGGCCTGTGTCCTTGGCCTCCAGCTAGACATCTGACTACACTGCCAGTCATTCTGCTCACGAGGCCAAGCTGTCATGGCCTAGGCACACACCCATGTGTTGCTGCCAGGTGGAGACCCATGTCTTGCTGCGGGCTGGTGACGCTAGTGCTGGATGGCCTGGGGACCTGGGCTTTTGTTTGGGTTCTTCAGCGTGGTGTTGATGGTCAGTGCGTAGCCAAGGCATCCATGGTGTCCGGCAATGCACATGTCAGGCGGTGCATGTGGCAGGGTGGCTGGGCGAGCCTGGATGCTGACACGTTGCCCTGAGGTTGTCCATGTCATTACTCAACTCTGTGCCTGTATTCACTTGGTAATGTATGTCCAAATAGCCTGCTCTTGACTTGGTTGCGGGAAGGCCTGCTTGTGACAGCACTTGAAGCAACTAACACTCTGACAATGTAGGGTTGGGGTGGCTTGGGGGCTGGCATGTTAATGAAGGGGTGGGGTGGACGGCAAACACACGGTAGGCTTGCTGCCTGGTAGACAGGAAGGCTTAGCATGCAAGCATCCACATGCCCTTTAGCCATGCCCCACCCTATCATCACCCCAAGAGTGTTCTCGTGACTATGTGAGGTGTGAGGGCGGTGTGGCAGCATAAGGTGTGGGTTGAGGGCCTTTAAAGAAGAGGGCTTCCTTTGGCCAGAACCTATGTGCAAGGAAGGGGTTGCGGATTTGTTGAAGACAGCCTTGGTGGACACAGCTGAGCATGTGGCATGTCTGTACATTGAGAACTGGAGATTTACGTCCTTGCTTCTGGGTCTACGTCACAGTGTTGCTGTTTGTCATAGCTGCCAATCTCATGAGAAGAAGAAGCTGAAGCCGTAAACCTGCTTAGCCAAGCACACTCTCTCGTACACGGCGTTATCGAGCTCAGCTTGATGATGTTCGTGGCTGGCTATCATGACCAGAAGCCGTCACGCAGGCAGCTCGCTCTTTGGGTTCCTTTGAGGTACCCCCTTTGGTCAGTAACTTGTGATATTATGAAGGGGCGTCCCGGGCTGTATCATGTTGTATGATATATACAATGTATCATGATAATATCGTCATATTTCATTATATGCCCTGTTTCTGCAACGCAAGACGTCTGCAAGGACCCTATGTCCCTCGCGCACTGGTCGTAACCGTGTGCGTTGAAGTTCGGGTGGCAATTAGGCGGCAGTAATATTCATGCAGTCCTAGAAAAGCCATTTCATCTTCAGAAGTCGAGTTCAGAGTGGGCTTTACCCTACATTCTGTTGTCCTGCATCGCTGCTCCGAAAGTCCAATCACTCACGCGCGGTCACACAGGTGGTCTACAACGCGAAGGTTCACTTCATGCATAGTACACATACCTGAAAGAAGTGAGCAGGTTAGCCGCCGCAAGTTGCACACGCATGACTAGTCAATGCACACAATGATATGATGGCAGCCGCCATGCCACCGAACCTAAACTATACAAGCTAGGGCTATGTCACAGCCGTGGCCCATGCCTCTGATGGCACCCCTACGCAGCAATCTGCACTTGGCTCGCATGCCTGATACGATTCTCCATTTCGCCACGGAAGTGACGGATCAAACCCTGCAACAGGGCAACACAGCAGGGTTATGCACCATGCACCATTTGAGGCTCTGGAAGACAAACCCAGCCACTGCAACATCTGCTGTACTGGGGATTGGGAAGGTAGAGCCTCCTACATATGATGCTTGTGAGGCTGGTGTACAAGGAGCTGCCTGCAAGGCTGACGGGTAGTGGCAGCCAAGCCCTACCTGCACTGGCCAGGCTGCTGCATCACCCAGGGCACAGATGGTGTGGCCTTCAATCTGCTTGGTGATCTCCCACAACATGTCAATCTCCTCCACACGCGCATCCCCCTGCAGCCATGGCGGGACACAAGGCTCACAGCTCACAGGCCACGCTGCAGCCAGCACTCAGAGCTTGAGAAAAGCGTAGCATGTCTAATGGCTAAACTGGCAGCCAGGGCTTTCAACATACATTACCCTCCCCACGCCCACGCCTGGGCCATGCAATTCCAGCCAAATAGTGCCTCAGCAGATTACAAACATGAGTGGTGGCCGCTTGGAGCGCCTCACCTCCCGCATGCGGGTCATGAGGTCGTACAGCCAGCCGGTGCCCTCGCGGCAGGGCGTGCATTGCCCACAGCTCTCGTGCTTGTAGAAGTAGCTCAAGCGGGCAATGGCGTCGATCACATCTGTGGACTTGTCCTGGGCACGGCACACATGGTCCAGCACATGCTGACGCTGATGGCTGGCCAATACCCCATGCCATGCAGCAATGCATGCAGTGATGGTGATGACAACCACCCTAGCCCACACACCACCCAAGCCCCTATATTACACCCCAGCCCACACCCACACCCTACACACCACCCTAGCCTCAGCCTAGTAGCAGCCACAGCTGGTGCACCTGCCCTAGCATAACTGCCACGCCTGCTCTAGCATGACTGCCATGCCTGCCCTTGCATGGCTACCACGCCTGCCCTGCCATGCTTGGCATGTTGACCCGTCTCTCGACCCACCATGACAATAACTGCGGCTGTGCCCAGGCCGCTCTGCTGCTCCTTCAGCGCGTCAAAGTCCATCAGCACAGAGTCGCAGATCTTGCGGGGCAGCAGGGGCACTGAGGACCCCCCAGGAATGATGGCCAGCAGGTTGTCCCAGCCACCGCGCACGCCACCTGCAGCCGGCCCGCACCACAGCTGGGCACAGTGGCAGCGCTGTACACACCATTTCACCCATACAGCATAGGTGCATGGGACAGCACCATGACTGTAGTGGGGGTTGTTGGCTTACTCCAGCCACCACCCGGCATTGACAGTAACCCTTTGCTTGCACCAATGTTGCCAGCATTGGTGTTGTTGGCTCACTCCAGCCACTAACCAGCATACACTGTAACCCTTTGCTTGCATTGCTTCCACACTGCTGGTGATGTACTGCGTCCCTCTTACCTGCATGCTTCTCAATGAGCTCCTTCAGTGGGATGCTCATCTCCTCTTCCACTGTCACTGGCCTGTTGACATGGCCGCTGATGCAGAACAGCTTGGTGCCCTGCAGCAACCCCATCAGACGGCATCAAGCGGCTCTGGGCCCAGCCAAGCTGGTGACACTGTGAGCCTTGCCCCTCATGTCTTCGCTAGCGGCTGGCTTGCGTGCAGCTACACACCGCATTGTTCTTGCGCCCAAACGAAGAAAACCACTCTGGGCCCCTCCTCAGAATGGTAGGTGACACAGCCACTGTCTCCACGTTTGTGACCGTGGTGGGGCAGCCATACAGCCCAACACCAGCAGGGAAGGGAGGCTTCAACCGTGGCTTGCCTGCACAGCATCCAGCGCCAGCAACTGCCCACATGCCTGGCAATCTCCTCAACCTTGGCTGCATGGTTGCAGCGACTGGCAGTAGCATGCCCTTGAGACCCACCGTGCCCAAGACTACCCATCCCTGTGATGACATGGGCTGCACACCTTGCTTGCCCTCCAGAGACTCAATCAGGGCTGTCTCCTCCCCGCAGATGTAGGCGCCGGCTCCATAGTGCACAAACAGGTCAAAGTCCACCCCTGAGCCACAAGCGTTCTTGCCTAGGTAGCCCTTAGCATACGCCTCTGCCACTGCTTTCTCAACAGCTTTGCGCTCATTCACAAACTCTCCCCTGCGCATGCAATAAACCACTCATTCACCCTTTTGTAGTGGATGCCAACAGCTTCGTGCCATGCCATGCAGTGGTGCATGCCAGTAAGTGGGGTCACACACCTGATATAAATATACCCAGCCCTCGCGCCCATAGCCGTCCCTGCCACCAGGCAACCCTCCACGAGCTTGTGTGGCTCATGGCGCATGATCTCACGATCCTGCACAACACGGCACATGTTGCTTCAATAGCAGATCTCTGACCTCTACGTAACAATCAGGCTAGTGTAGCTCTCACCTTGCAGGTTCCAGGCTCAGACTCATCGCCATTTACCACCAGGTAAGAGGGGCGTCCATCAGTTGCCTGCACACACACAGGAGGTGTATGCATGATGAGACCCAGCTGCACTGGTGGGCTCCACCCACTGTCAATGTCAGGTGCCACAGACTGCGGTGAACAGGCACCTTGGGCATGAAGCTCCACTTCAGCCCTGAAGGGAACCCTGCACCGCCCCGACCACGTAGGCCCGACTTCTTCATCTGATCAATGATCCAATCTCGTCCATTCACTAGGATGTCCTTGGTGCGGTACCAGTCCCCTCGAGACTCAGCACCCTGCATGTGCAAAGAGCCCCTCGCGCGTCCCGCACGCGCATAAACTGGTCCGTGCAGTCCGCGCTCACCTTAATAGAGATATCGTGTCGCCCGTAGATGTTTTGGAAGATGCGGTCCTCGTCCTTAAGACCTCCAAATGAAGTGCGCGCGGGTGGAGAGGCAGCGGGTGCACCTGGTGGCGCTGCTGGCGGAGCCGAAGCAGCTGGCGTGCTTAGTGCCCTGAATCTGCATCAGTAAGTAAGCTGAGCTTCAGTTCCATATCCATAGCCGTGCTCTCACAGTGCAAGGGTGGGGCCAAGCCAAACATAAGTGGTCCTCCGACCTGCCACGACAGTCCGCCACCGCGCCTGCAGCAAGAGCTTGAGTACCAAGAACCTGAGCCACGCTGAACCCTGCTCGCGGCAGCATTATGATGCACTGACGCTTCCAAACTTAGTTTTCAACACACTCTGCACCCAACACGCAGTGCGGAGACTGTGCGCTAGGGTGCCTGACACGCCAGTGTGGTGTTGGAGCAACAAGAGACAAGTAGGCATGCCATGCCGACCATGGGCCACTATCGCGGCCAAAACAACAGTAGCCCCCGCTCTTGTCCCATACCTGGAGATGTACCCAGAAGCCCTGTACAGCTTTGTATGCGGACAATAAACTACTGGGGTCATGTAACACTGTTCAGTAGGGCCAGTACCATGTCAGCCCACTGTATACTGCTGCTCGCTGCTGTGGCATGCAGCACCATTCATAGCTAAAGCCTAGACTAAGTCACTTGTAACAGCTGGTGTGAACTCTTTGTGCATGGCGGTAAATCCCGTGTCACAGCTATCGCTGTCTTTGTCAGTATTTGTTTTGCCTGGGCAATGTAGCAGTGTGTGTTGAATGCGAGGGCTTGCTGCGGCCGGGCATGGCAAGCCCCAGAAACAAACCTTCAAACCTGTCTGGCGTGCTGTGAAAGTCAGCATCGTAGCTCGTCAACCGCGCATGGCTGCTTACCAGCCGGGTCAGATAGCCGGTGTGGCATACAGCAGCGACCGTCATCAGCAATGGCATCAATTCTTGACTGCATATGGTCTAGACCTTAATTCCCAGAGCCATGTAGGGTGTACTTGAGTGCTAGAGTAGCATTCCGTGCCCTCATCGCACCTCAGTCCATGCCTGCACCATCACAATTGCAGGTCATTGAGACCTGCCCAGAGCTACTTGACACCGACATCTACTCCGCAGGAATGGTCATTCTGCTCTTCAAAGCCTTTGGCTATACCGACAAAGACATCTGTTCACGGTGAGTGTGCATGCAGGCTGCCTTAAGGTGTTGCTGGTAGCTCCTCCACTTGATCAACAATTGACGTCCCTTAACGGCCACTCTCTTTCAGCCATGTACCCCACCCCACAGCATATGTGTTCCCACCCTGCTGCTAGGTTCAGCGCTTGGCCCAGCAAGCCAGGCTCAGGCTAGGCACCTGCCTCGCAACAGCCCGGACACAATGCCATCTCAACTTTGACACGTCACAGTGGAAGTCAAGTGGAAGTCTCCCTGCACAGTGGAAGTCTCCTTGCACTGGCCCTGGTCCCTGTGTGTATGAGCTTGCCAGGTTGAATGAAAACCGAGGTAGGCAGGTATCTGCATGAGTCCCTCTCCTCTTGTGCCTAACAGAATCTTGACGATGTACCCCTTCCTGCTGGCCAAGAGCATCACCAGAGACCTGCAGCCTGTCTTGGAGCACCTGGAGGGTGCTGGCTGCAAGGGCAACGACCTGCGCTTGCTGATGTGGGAGTACCCAGTGAGACGGGGCTTGCGGGGCATACGGGCATGCCCAGTGGTGTGGTGTTTGGTGGAGGTCACGGCGTTCACACCGCTCAGCCGCACAAATGCGGTGTGCACCTTGCTCCTGGCAACACACACCGGTGCGGACTTGCACTGACTGGGCAAGGCTTGCTGGTCTGTCCGCCACGAGCACAGTTCGTCTGGGGCCATAAACCATTAGATGTCAGACGAGGTAGATCCGAGGTAGTGAAGTAGATTGCATAGAGAAGCATAGATCTGACTTTGCTCATGTGTAAAGATCTGCGTTCATCTGCGTAGATCATGTGGTCCCTACCCTGTGTGTTGCTGGCTGCAGAGGATCTTCAGCAATGACTTCAGGCGGCAAGCACGCCGCTTCGCAAGGCTGGGCATGTACGGCCTGTGCCTCTCAAAGCTGTGATCGCCGCTTGTGGCACTGAACTGCCCCATCCTCAGGCAATGGGTGGGTGGGCAGTCAATGATAGGGGAGGCAGCAGGCAGGTGGGAGGGCAGGTGGGTGTGAAGGTAGTTGTGTGTAAAGGTGGGTGGGTGGACAGCGAATGGTGAGGCAGTGCCTGCTGCCACCAGGGCCACCCCAGCCATGGCTCCATAGCCAGGGGCACCAGGATGTGATGGTCCTTAGCTGCATGGCAAACTCCTCATCTGCCATGTGGCTGGCCCATTGCCAGTCGCCGCTGGCTGTGAACGAGCTGGGTGGGGCGACGCAGGTGCCTATGCATTGTGTGGGATCGGCTGAGGTACAGGAGCACTTGTACAGATATGGCGTCAGGAGGGCATCTTAGTCAGGAAAGGGTCGCCAAGGGCAATGCAGCAGTACTGGGCTGTGTCAGTGATAGGGCAGGACAAGGTATGCGTAGGTGTGTCCTCCATGGTAGGTGAGTTCCATGCTTTGTGTGTCCTGCATGGGAGGTGTGTCCCCCATGGCAGGTGTGTCCCCCATGCAGAGTGTTGTTTCCACAGCCATAATATGATGCAGCGATGTGTATCAATAGAGCATTGACTGCCAAGGAGCCAATCTAGGCCAGTGGGTGGGAGCTGGGGTGGGATTATTGATGACGCACAGGGCATGCCTGAACCTCTAGATAGAAACGAGTGCAGGGGAAGCTCGCACGAGGAAGGGAGAGAGAGGAAGGGAGAGTGTGATTTTTGTAAGTGCCTAGTGAAAGAGCACCCACAATCGGGGTCCAGGTGCAGCCAGCAGCCATACTAATGTGCGAGTGACTTGGCGCCGTGACAGGCGTGTGACAGCTCGAGGGCAGGCCGGCTGGCGGACTGTCTCAATGCTTATGTAGAAGTGCCTATGTTGGAGGAGCAGCGGGGTCCGCGCCCCACCCGTGCTCGTCCATGCTCCACGCAAAGTGCTCGTCCTTGCCTCATGCTACATGATTGCATGGCGGGAAAACACATCCCCATCCAAGCTCCTGAATAATTGCTATAGAGTATGTGCGCAGCGTAGCATGAGCCGCTGCCATGCCCGTCATGGTTCACGCACACATCCCAGCTTTCGGCCGGCTGTGTTGGCTGCTGCCAGGTGCTGCAGGATGGGACTAATGCAGCAGTATCAAGACATGCATTGCAAGGGTAGTGCTACCAGCAGCGCTAAAGAACCATGTCATCAACTACCGCCACAAAGGGGGGGGGGGGGCAACCACTTTTTTCAACCGAAAAGCACGGCACCATCGACTTAATCGTATACATCACCATCGCAGTCTATCTACAGCGCGGCGTGCTGCCATGCAGCACCGTGCGCAGCGAAATGCTCGCTCCTGCCGAGGTCCCAGCGCCCCTGCCGCTCTCCCGAGCTTCCCGTTCCTCAGCAGGTCGCCTCCACCTCCAAGACTGGCAGATCGCATCACCATTGCGCCAGGACTGAAAGTGTCGCGCATGGGTCTGGGCACCTGGTCAGTGCCAGGTGTGCCGTTTGTCCAGCCGGCCGTGCCGCAGCGCGCTTGCTCGTGTCCCCAACACTACCAACGTAGCTGCTACTTCTAACTGCAAGCATGTGTCAGCGCCCTTGCCAGCCATCAAGACAGCAGCTAGGCTCAGCCGTGGCTGCCCAGCCCTGTAGCCCTGCAGCCCAGCCCTGAAACCCCTGCAGCCCTGCAGCCCTGGCTGACCCTAGGGGTGCCGGGTGCAGGTCCTGGGGCAACCAGTTCCTGTGGGGCTACCGCCAGGAGCAGGATGCTGAGCTGCAGCAGGTGTTCAACCTGGTGGTCCAGCGGGGCCTGAACCTGTTCGACACCGCGGACAGCTACGGCACTGGTAGGCCTCAAGGCTCCAGATCTGCATGCCTGCTCACATCCGGCCACCATGTCGCACCATGTTACACCATGCCGGTGTGGATGCTATGGGTGATAACAGCCGGGTGGTGCCCCCCTCCCTCTCCTTGCAATATGTCTCTTCCTCACCCACCTGGGTGATGCTAAACCCTTGTGCCGGTTATAATCACGACTATGGTTCATTTCGCCCAGGCACAGCATGCTGGCAATGCAGCAGAGTACAGTGTGGCTGCAGCTTAACCACCCCTCCAGCTGAGCCACAGCTGGGGTGAAAGAAGGGCGTGGCTCTTACCCAGCCTTGATCTAACTGTGGTGGGAGAAGAGCATGGCTGTGGCCCAGCCGTGCAGCAGCAGCTGTGTGACCTTCATAGCAGCAGCCAAGCCATGTGGCCCACAAGGCAGTGTGTAATGTTTCAGTGTTGGTGTGAGAGACTCACCCACCGACGCACAGGCTGTGCACCCAGGCAATCAGCAGGCCAGCACCAGCACCCAGCACCCATGCAGATCCCGCAAAGTGGTGTGTGGTCTCCTCAGCACCAGCCAAGTTGGCAACGCATCAGGCATGGGCTGGCGCTGCACGGAGTGAGCTGCTGCCGGGGTGTTGTAGGTTGTGGGTGCTAATGTGGCGCCAGTGCTTAGCATGCCCGTCATGGTGTGGGGAGCCATGCTACCTCTGCCGAGTAGGGTGTGAAGAGGCACGCACAGGCGTGTAAAGGCATGCACAGGCATAGTGGAACTGGCTGAGGAGAGGCGCCACGAGCAGCAAGGCAACAGGGCAGAAGCTGAGGGCTGGAGGCTGGGCAGGAGCATGGTGCTGAGTGCGGGATGAGAGGCTGCATGACTGTCAGGGCCACACGCTGTAGCACAGGGCCGTGGGTCGGCGCATGCATCAGGGGTCAGGGTCTGGTGCTGTTCTGTGCTGACTGCTGCTGCTAGGCCTTGGGTCAAAGGTGTGGCAACCAGTTGTGGCTCAGGCCCAGGCCAGCCCTGCTCTCAGGAGGCTGAGCTACCAGGGCAGGCAGGCTACCTGCACACCTCCACAGGGTCCTGCATGTGGCCCATGCTCTGCTGAGCACGCTGGTCAAATTACCTGGCTGACCCTGGCTGGCCCTGGGCCTCTCCTAGATTGGCACCTGGATCAAAGACGCTCCAAGCTAATGCCAGCACACAGATAGGCACCTAAACTAGCTTGCCCGGACACTTACAAGCGTGCTGCTACTCTGCCACTGCCCTGCTGCTGCTGCTGCTGCTGCCCTATCGACCTGCTGCACTACTGCCCGGCTGCTGCCCTACTGCTGCTGTCAGCTTACACTAGCAAGCCTCCAGCTGCCTCTGCAATGATCCCTGGGTGTTCCTATGACACAGCGACTGTGGCCCTGGCTGCCCGACTGCTCCTGTCTGCTGCCGGCACTGCACTGCACCCAGGACGCCTGGATGGTCGCAGTGAGAAGCTGCTGGGCAGGTTCATGCAAGAGTGCCCCAAGCGCAAGGCCGACCTGGTCATCGCCACCAAGCTGGCAGGTGGGGCTCACTGACCTCACTGACGTGTGTGCTGTGTCGGAAAGGACACCCACCCATGTCCTTACAGTGCCCAAACTACACATTCATTCCCAGGACACACACATGCTGGTTTGATGCAGCAGGACGCCTGTGCTGCCACATGCCCATTTGGGTGGGCGGGCGGGCGGGCGGGCGGGCGGGCGGGCGGGCGGGCGGGCGGGCGGGCGGGCGGGCGGGCGGGCGGGCGGGCGGGCGGGCGGGCGGGCGGGCGGGCGGGCGGGCGGGCGGGCGGGCGGGCGGGCGGGCGGGCGGGCGGGCGGGCGGGCGGGCGGGCGGGCGGGCGGGCGGGCGGGCGGGCGGGCGGGCGGGCGGGCGGGCGGGCGGGCGGGCGGGCGGGCGGGCGGGCGGGCGGGCGGGCGGGCGGGCGGGCGGGCGGGCGGGCGGGCGGGCGGGCGGGCGGGCGGGCGGGCGGGCGGGCGGGCGGGCGGGCGGGCGGGCGGGCGGGCGGGCGGGCGGGCGGGCGGGCGGGCGGGCGGGCGGGCGGGCGGGCGGGCGGGCGGGCGGGCGGGCGGGCGGGCGGGCGGGCGGGCGGGCGGGCGGGCGGGCGGGCGGGCGGGCGGGCGGGCGGGCGGGCGGGCGGGCGGGCGGGCGGGCGGGCGGGCGGGCGGGCGGGCGGGCGGGCGGGCGGGCGGGCGGGCGGGCGGGCGGGCGGGCGGGCGGGCGGGCGGGCGGGCGGGCGGGCGGGCGGGCGGGCGGGCGGGCGGGCGGGCGGGCGGGCGGGCGGGCGGGCGGGCGGGCGGGCGGGCGGGCGGGCGGGCGGGCGGGCGGGCGGGCGGGCGGGCGGGCGGGCGGGCGGGCGGGCGGGCGGGCGGGCGGGCGGGCGGGCGGGCGGGCGGGCGGGCGGGCGGGCGGGCGGGCGGGCGGGCGGGCGGGCGGGCGGGCGGGCGGGCGGGCGGGCGGGCGGGCGGGCGGGCGGGCGGGCGGGCGGGCGGGCGGGCGGGCGGGCGGGCGGGCGGGCGGGCGGGCGGGCGGGCGGGCGGGCGGGCGGGCGGGCGGGCGGGCGGGCGGGCGGGCGGGCGGGCGGGCGGGCGGGCGGGCGGGCGGGCGGGCGGGCGGGCGGGCGGGCGGGCGGGCGGGCGGGCGGGCGGGCGGGCGGGCGGGCGGGCGGGCGGGCGGGCGGGCGGGCGGGCGGGCGGGCGGGCGGGCGGGCGGGCGGGCGGGCGGGCGGGCGGGCGGGCGGGCGGGCGGGCGGGCGGGCGGGCGGGGCGGGCGGGCGGGCGGGCGGGCGGGCGGGCGGGCGGGCGGGCGGGCGGGCGGGCGGGCGGGCGGGCGGGCGGGCGGGCGGGCGGGCGGGCGGGCGGGCGGGCGGGCGGGCGGGCGGGCGGGCGGGCGGGCGGGCGGGCGGGCGGGCGGGCGGGCGGGCGGGCGGGCGGGCGGGCGGGCGGGCGGGCGGGCGGGCGGGCGGGCGGGCGGGCGGGCGGGCGGGCGGGCGGGCGGGCGGGCGGGCGGGCGGGCGGGCGGGCGGGCGGGCGGGCGGGCGGGCGGGCGGGCGGGCGGGCGGGCGGGCGGGCGGGCGGGCGGGCGGGCGGGCGGGCGGGCGGGCGGGCGGGGCGGGCGGGCGGGCGGGCGGGCGGGCGGGCGGGCGGGCGGGCGGGCGGGCGGGCGGGCGGGCGGGCGGGCGGGCGGGCGGGCGGGCCTACGAGTGCATAGGAAGGACAAACAACTGTGCCATGGGCGGTGTGCATGGCTTGTGGGAGGAGAGTGGTCTCTGGGGGACATGTTGCCATCATTTTTTGTTTCCCACCCGCCGTGCCCCACCGTGCCGTGCCACGCCATGCCCCTGTTGTGGGACCTGCCACTTCAGGCTATCCCTGGCGAGTGCTGCCATCCCTGGTGGTGGATGCGGCTAAGGCAAGCTGTGAGCGACTAGGCACACAGCAGCTTGGCCTGGTGCAGGTGAGCGCCCCTGCTTGGTCCTAGTCAGGACCCAGGGTCAGGGGCAGGGTCAGGGCCAGGGCCAGGGTCAGGGGTAGGGGCAGGGTCAGGGGCAGGGTCAGGGCCAGGGCCAGGGTCAGGGGTAGGGGCAGGGGCAGGGGCAGGGTCAGGGGCAGGGTCAGGGGCAGGGGCAGGGGCAGGGGTAGGGGTAGGGGCAGGGTCAGGGTCAGGGTCAGGGTCAGGGCCAGGGCCAGGGTCAGGGGTAGGGGCAGGGGCAGGGGCAGGGGCAGGGGCAGGGGCAGGGGCAGGGGCAGGGGCAGGGGCAGGGGCAGGGGCAGGGGCAGGGGCAGGGGCAGGGGCAGGGGCAGGGGCAGGGGCAGGGGCAGGGGCAGGGGCAGGGGCAGGGGCAGGGGCAGGGGCAGGGGCAGGGGCAGGGGCAGGGGCAGGGGCAGGGGCAGGGGCAGGGGCAGGGGCAGGGGGGGCAGGGGCAGGGGCAGGGGGGGCAGGGTGCAGGGGGGGCAGAGGGGTCAGGGTCAGCCACGTCTCAGCCTGCCCTGAGTTAGTTTTAATGTTGCCTATCTCAATGTTTGTCAGCCTCAGCTAAAGGATTAGGTTGGGCTGAGGAGGAGTGTCGGGGTTTGGCCCCGACCCCAGCCACGACTCTGCCTGCCCAGGCCTGCTGGGCCCCAACCCCCGCCCTCCATGACCCCAGCTCTCACCAGCTGCATCAACACCAGCTCTCAGCAGCATGAGCCCTAGCTATAGGTCTAAGGAGGCTGCTGCTGGAGCCGCGCTGCAAGGGCGAAGCGGTGCTTGTTGCAGCTCAGGCAGTGCAGCCTCGCTTGCACCTGAACCAAACCAGGCTTGTGTTTGGAGTTGGTCGGTATGCGTGTTGTGTTATGTTTTGCTGTGTGCTGTGTTGCTGCTTGTGCGGTGTGATATGGTGTGGTGTGCCAGATGGTATATGGTGAACGCACATAGACTGGTCTGCAGGGGTCAGCAGGAGGGTGCTTGACGGAGCCAACCACGCTGATGTGGGGCACCACACCCTGACCCACTTTCTGCTCCCCACTGCATCCCCCTCATAGCCCTGCTCTGCCCATATCTCATATGCGGCTCCACGTCTAGCCCCAGGCATCGGTCTCAGGCCTCCGCTGACCTGCTGCGCCCCTTGAACCGACCAACACTTGCCCCACGCCGCAAAGTGAACCTGTTGGCGCCTGCAGCTTCACTGGAGTGCATCCAACTACGCACCCTGGCAAGAGCTGGCCCAGCAGGCAGGCCTGGCCGACTGCTATGACCAGGGGCTGTGCAAGGCGGTGGGCGTCAGCAACTTCGGTGCCAAGCGCCTGCGTCAGCTGCATGCCTACCTCAGCAAACGCGGAGTACCTCTTGCCACTGTCCAGGTGACAGACACGTGGCGCCACCGTTTTTGTGGCCACGGCTGCCACCGGTGCTGCTGCTGCTGCTCCTGTGCAACTGTTGTCAAGCCACACTGGCTAGGATTGCAAATACCTCAAAAAATGAGCTCAATGGATGCAACACTTGATGACTGGGCAGTTAGTGCATTGTAGGCCCACCAATGATCCTCAAGGGGGTTGTACACTGGAACAGGACAAAGCCAGGGCCATAGGGTGCTCAAGGGTACGTGCCATGTATGGTGAGACTGGTGACAGTTGTACGCAGGATCATGGCAATGATCACCAGCATCCTGGGAGAGCTTCTCTCAGATAGCCATTCCACCCATGCCAATGCATGCCAGCTCCTGAACTGGCATAGCAGGCAGCTTGCTGCTTGTTGCGTCGACATGTGCAGATCCAGTTCAGCCTGCTGTCACGCACACCTCTGGTGCTCGAGACCAAGGCGGTTGCTGATGAGCTGGGCATACGCCTCATCAGCTACAGCCCACTGGCCCTGGGCCTGTTGTCAGGTGAGCAGAGGCATGACACTGCCTGCTCAGTGGACAGCTGGGAGGTACCTCTAATCAGACAAGTTGGCACTAGGCTGGTTCTGAGCCAGCTGTCATGGCAACTGTTGGCCAAGAGATGCCACACACACCTCTAGCCTGATGCTTACGTCCAGCTGGACCTTGAGGCTGTGTAGACAGTGTCACATCACGGAGGGCCTCACATTGACACAGCAAGCAGGTCAGGGTTAGGGGTTAGGGGGTAGGGTCAGTGCCTAAGGAGTTGACCCTAACCCTGACCCCCCAGGGAGTTGGAGAAGCCCATGAGGAAGTGAATTGATTACAATACCGTCTGCTACACATGCTGCCGTGCTGCTATGAGGGGGATTTCATGTGCGGGACATGGGGCACCACCGCTAGAAATACTATGGGTCCGTCTGCGCACTACAGCGGCTGAAACCGTGGGGTAATTTGTCGGGGCAACAGCCCAAAAGTACAAAGTCATTACGTACACATGTTGTGGTACCATATCAAAAGCGTAGCATGACAGCAGTCAGAAGACACTTAGGTGCTTGCATCCTTGTGTAGAGGTAGTTTGTCTGGCTGTAGCTGTGATGGGGCATCAACGTCGACCCTGAAGCAAGACCCCAACATGTGCTAGCTTGTGATCGTCATCTGGCGTGGTGTTGAGCTGCAGCTAGCCGGTTTGAGAAACGAAGTGCTGCGGCCAGCAGGGCACATTTCATGCCTGGACCTGCAGTGGCCAGGAAGGGAGGGAGGGAGTTAGTGAGTGGTGTGTGCTTACCCTGATGTGAGTGGCCCAGGCAGCAGTGCAAGCTGAGGAGCATAGTTGGCAAAGAACACTGCATTGTAGACAGGGCCCCGGGCGGTAAACTCGCATGTGACAGTAGGGCTGGTAGCACCTAGCTGATGTCATGCGATCATGGTGACAACATCAGAGGCAACTCCCGCATGCTGATGTTGCCTCAAATGCCAGGTGGTGTGTGTGTGGGTGTGACTTGCTGATGCTCATGGCAGTGGTCATAAGACATTGGTTCTTCACTGCCTGGTTGCAGGCAAGTACTCCCAAGACTCCCTACCCTCTGGGCCCCGAGGCTTGCTTTTCAGGAGCTTGCTGCCTGAGATACAGCCCCTGCTATCAACAATGGAGGCGATAGGCAACGAGCGAAATAAGACCATGTCACAGGTCCGGATACTGCTGGGGACTACACTGCTGTTGCTGCTGCTGCTCGTGCTCATGCTGTCACTGCCGGGCATTGTCTCTTATCCGCCTGTCCGAGGTCTCAGATGAATATCTTCACTTCTCTTGTAGACCCTGAAACACAGATGTGCATGCTGCAGGGCACCAAAGGGTCACCCAGCTCACAACGCCCTCTTCCCTCCCCACATGTAATTTTCCAAGGGAGCAGTCTTCCTTCCACGCTTGTATTCCTGGCCCAAGCAGGAGCCAATGTCTTGCACATCACTGCCAAGTGTTGTTGTGACAAACGCCAGCCCTTCCTTAGCTATGCAGTGCCAGCAGGTCTACCCTATGTGCCAGGCATGGCCTGGTAGATACGTCATAGGTGCACCCATGCCAGGCTGTCTCGCTGCTGGTCGCAGGTGGCCATTAATTGGTGCTGTGCAAAAGGTACCATCCCCATCCCTGGGGCACGCACACTAAGCCAAGCACAAGTGAGAGCTGCCAGGGCATGCAGTCACACCTCACCCTACCCACTCTACCCAACATTTCACCAATCCCACCCACACTCTTGCTACAGCCAGCTTGAATTCATTCTGTCTGTGTCCACGCTGCCCCATACCATGTCTGGAGCCAAGTCATGGCCTGAGGGTGGTCTCAGCTTGATGCATGATGCTGCCGCCATTGGGGCCGCCAGCACCACCCCTACAGCCTGACAGGCACCTCTCACTGTTCACGCCACTCTGGCCCACTCCCTCCGGCAACATGCACCCACACCGCTCACTCACAACCCACTCCAGCCCAGTCACTGTACAAGCCCACTCCTCTTACTGTTCAAGTCACAATAGCCTGACCCCTCACTGTTCACGCCCACTACGGCCTCACCACACCACTGCATCGGCCAGGATGTGGCCAGCAGCCTGCTGTAGTGTGCGGCTCATGTTGTGCTCAGGAGGCCCTAGGGGCGCTGGACTGGCTGCTGAGTGATGGCGAGGTGGCCGAGCTGGATGCAGCGGCAGCTCGCACTCCAAAGGCGATGGTGCAGAACATCTTCCAAACTTCATGATTACAAGAAGAAGAAGAAGCCGAAGAAGAAGGAAAAGAAGGAGAATACTCCTCCAGCAAGGGCATCAGGTACCAAAGGAGGAACTCCTGCCTGCGGCGTGGCCTGCTTGCATGCCAACACCATTAGGTATGCATGGGCCCTCAATCCAGCAGCCATGTGGAGAGCCCTTGAGCCGCAGCCTGTGCAGTCTCCTTGCTTAGGCTTTTGGTGTCCCGGGGTTTGCTAACGTTGGAGCCGGCCCGCTGCCAACAGCCGTAGCCAAGGCGTTGGACTTAACCATGTGAGCTGCTGTGGCCTGCTTTTTGGCTGCTGGTGGTGGCTTGGGTGCCGGAGGGTGAACCACGCTGAGGGTTTTTTCAAGACCCTGCACATGGCAGGAGTAAGGCATCATGTTCACCGATTGCAGCCACGCAGTGTCATGAATGTCCAGGCGACAACAAATGATGCCAGCGAGGTTGTGGGGCTGTAAATGGCGGTGTCTGGGCAACCTGGCTGCCGTGCCAAACCCTGCCTTGCCATGCCGACACACATGCCTACGTCCCGTCTGCCTACACATGCCTCACATGCTGGTAACATGCACCGTCTACTTAAATGCCATGCTTAAGATTCGGTGGCAGACTTCCGCAGGTGCAGGCACTGTTCCCAAACAGCTGTCCCCGAGCACCTCACTGACTAGCTGTGCGCATTCACAACCAACTCACATAGCAGGGTGCAAGGTGCAGTGAGGAAAACATTGGATGAGGACTGTATCACACATGTGACGGTGATGTCTAACACTGCAGAGCCTACGGTCTGAGACATCACAAGGCATGAGACATCCACTCTATGGTCATCAGCGCATGCCCGTAGCCATGCAAGCCAATCGCACACCTTGTCCATGATGCTGCGTATTGCATCGCACGCCTGCTGCACAGCCACCTCCATCTCAGCCTTCTCCTGCTTGGTGAAGTCTTGAAGCACCCAGGCCGCTACGGGCAACTGACCTGCGCAAGCAGGCATGAGCAAGGACATCTCTTTGGGTCACGAAACATGTCAACATACCACTTGCCGTACAAAAGACCATATGCCGTACAAACCTATAACCATGCTTAGGTCACAGGAATCTGCTGACTCAGCAGTTTTGAGCGCGACTGACAAGACACCAAGTAAGACCAACAAAGCACATGCAATGCATGCGTCGAATGTGCTGGGCCTCCACCTTGTACAGGCATTACCTCCAATGATGCAAGGCGGCGTGCCCGTCACACCTGGTCCCTTACCGGGTGGCCTCCCTATTCCTAGCTTCAGGCGTGGGAAGTCCTGCGTGTTTCCCATGCGCTCGCTGATTGAGCGCAGTCCGTTGTGACCTCCATGGCCACCCTTGGCACGCAGCCGCAGTACGGCATTGTCCAGGTCCAGATCGTCACTGATGACCAGGATGCGTGAGGTTGGGATCTGTGGCAACCAGGTATGCCAGGCAGTCAGCATGCACTCAGTGTTGGAACAGCTATGTTTATCACAACTGTGTGCCAGGGCAGCAGGATCCTTGCGGCTGCAGCAATGACGAGTGATGTTGCACAACCATGGTGGCAACGATGGTGGAAGATCGCATGATGATACTGAGCGCTACAGGGTCAGGGTCAGGGTCAGGGGTAGGGTCAGGAGGCTATGAGGGGAAGGAGTACCAGTGCCTTCACCCACCTTGTAGAAGTGCGCCAGAGCGGACACAGCTTCACCCGAATTGTTCATGACTGCATGGAGCACTCATCACTTGCTGACACATGACACATCCTGCGCTCCGCTTGCGGTAGAGAGCGCTCAGTAGTGGTAGAGAGTGGTCGGTGGTGGTAGATAGTGGTTACTACTCACATGTCACAGGCTTCACCAGGATCACGTTCTTGCCTGCATCGCCAATGCAGTCAATGACATGGCTAGCAAGGAGGCCAATGCATGCCAACTACACAACTGCAAGTCATTACATTGGTCTTATGGTAGCAGTGCAAGAAGCAAACGAAAGCTCCACGCTGTAGAGCTCAAAGCTGGGCACATGCTGCATGGCCATCAACATTGCGCATACAACACGGATGAACTCTGACGCATTAAGACCATAATTGTCTGCTTTGCAGTGGTGCTGCTCAGAGATTGCCATGTGGGGATGGCCGTCACGCATTGAATGCAGCATGCACTGATGTGTGTGGCACAACCCTCTAGCTTGCTGCTAAGGAGTATTACTGGAGAGAGCTGTGCTTACCTTGCAGAACGCCTCGACCCACTGCTGCCCCCTTCTCGAGCTTCTTGACATCAATGCCCTCTTGAGAGGACAGTGCATCAACAACCCAGAAGCCAACATTGTGCCTGCATACAAAACAAGGTAAGCACCAGGTGTAACACATGCGGCCACAGCTTCCCACATGGCACATGCTCATGCTGGCATCCTGAGCTGTCTTTAATTGCACAACACCTGGTCATTGCATATGTCGCACCCGGGTTGCCCAGGCCTACAATCATCCATGTCCCATCTCCCGGAGCTTGAAGTGGCGCAGACTTTCCTGGAGAAGCATGTGCGATGGTGGGGGCCTTGGCTGGCACGTCTGGCACCACGACTCCATGAGTAAGCTTGCGCCTCTTCATCAGAGGCGAGGGATGCCCCCGCCCAGGGTGACGCTGCTCGCTGCTCATTGCCAGAACAGCTGGCGCCCGCCTCGGCAGGTGGCTTCCTAAGCGGTGCGTGGCCGCCCGAGTGTGCAGCAGCATTGTTTGCGAGTTTGGCGCGCTCACCCCAATGGGCTGACGGCAATGCTTTGGACGAGTGGCGCAAATGACGGCTAATTTGAAACGCGACGGCCAGACATGGCTGTTGCTGCAATGCTGCAGTGGAACAAACAGGCTGTCCTTGGGTGCAGATGCCACCTTCTCAAACATACGCCGCACGTTGGCAGGCCTGAACACCCAGCTAGGCAGTCCCGAGAAGTTCGACGCAGTGCGCAGCCGCGCCCGCACACAGGGCTACAGCGTCAAGAACATGGCGACACGTCGGATAGCGATGATGACGACGACCCTGTTGTTCAGCTCAGTGAGGAGGAGCTGGACAAAATGCTCTTTGGGGACAAAGACTTCACGCTGCCATCGGTGGGTTGCCTGTTATGCACCTTGGGTCGCTGTTGTGTAGCATGTGCTGTCCCATCATGAGCCACGCCTACCCTCATGCTTACAGGAAGCTGATGGTAATGCAGCAGGGGCTCTTACGCAAACAACAGCCAGCGAAGCTGTGAAGAGCAAGGTAATTTTGTGATTGTGCTTGTATGCTGCTGATGTCCATGTTATGTTTATGAGCTTGGGCTTTGCAGGAGGCCACGCTTGTGTGCAATCGTGGTTTGCTTGCAGGCGACAAAGGCACAGCGATGGCAGGCCACCTGCTCTGCAGCGCTCACGACGCTGGGCTACAGTGAGAAGCTAGTTGAGCTTACTATACAAACCCTAATGGAGCAAGGCAGCCAGATGGAAGCATCAGATGTGGTTGCATCATTACAAATGGTCTTGGCAGTAGTTACTGGTGTCCCAAACCCTGCGCCTTCTGTGGCTGGTGGCGTGGGCAGCACCCAGCTTGCATCACCGGCTTCACCGATGTCAATCAGCCACCAAGAGGAGCGGCTAATGGTAGCCTTAGCCAGCTTTCAAGGCGCATTGCCAAGACCAGTGACACTGCAGCAGGCATTGGGGGCTGCACTTCTGCTGCCCCGTGTGTTGTTGCTGGAGCAGCAGTTTACCAGGTATGTGAAGGGGTGTACCGCAGCAGTGTGAGACAGGCATGCAATGTATTGGGGCTGGAGGGAGGTGCACAGTTGCAGCGTGTGGCACAGTTGCGGGCTAGTTAGGGATGTGAACAGCTGTGTAGGTGTGCCTAAAGGGACATGGTGGACACTAGGTAAAGTAACCATGATTGTTACTCATGCTCACTCTGCAGAGACAGGCTGGATCGGTTAAGACAATCATTCCATTTGGAGGAAGCCGTCCTTGCGGAAGAGTGCTGCCGGTGCGTGCTCTTATCCTATAGCCACTTAAGCTTAGCCTCTGTCGCCCATAGCTTGTGTGCTAGTCTTGGTTGAGCTTCATGCAGTTTAGCTCATGGAAAGCAAATGCTCATGCGCAAGCAAACCACTGTACCTTGCCGTTCGACATCAGCATGCAGTGTTGGGCATGGTTGTTGTTGTGAGCAGGGCAGTATGTATAGCTTTGCATGCATGTCTAGTCTGTTGTTCCATGCACACATATGTCCTAGTGGTTGCAATTGTTGCATGGGGCTGGTCATGTGCTAGCAATAAACATGAGGCTAAACACACCAAGTGGTCTGCCAACATGCCCAACATCTGCATTCTTTTGCCTTGCACAAAGTGCCTTGATGCATGTTCCTATGATCTTTCAACCTGTTAGCTGTGGTCTGCCTTTCTCTTAATTCTCATGGCCATGGCTGTTTCGGCCCCTCTAACAAGCCCTCCGTCTTTGAGTTGTGAATGTGCCCTCCATCACTTCACATGCCATGCCAATAGCTGCTACACGCACCCATTTTCCAACCTATGCCACCAGCAAGGACCTCACGAGTATAGCCCAGTGAGCAACTCCCCACCACACAAGCCTCACCCCAACACCACCGCTACTCGACCTTTTCCAACACAAAGTCAGGTGTGATACTGGCACACACCATGGCCGTTACCACTGAAACAACCTCTACTTTCTACCGCAACCCCTCAGCCTTGTGCTTAATGCCCCTTGCCCACTACCTCTCTACCCTTACTCTTTGCCCCTACCCCTAAGCCCCTACTTCTGGTAAATGCAAGATGTTGTTGTGAATGTGTGGTCGGTTGTAACAATGTTGTCGACCCCACACCTTGTTTTGTCATGGCAGTTCCTTGCTTCCTTGTTTGTTGCAGGCACCCAGAGCTACTCTTGGCACCCTTTGAAGCATTGGAGAGCAAGATGACTGTCATGAAGAACATCATGGGCGTGACGGGGTTGCCAGCCGTGCAAATGCTCACACGCTTCATGTTCTTCAATTTGTAGAAGAAAGTCGGCCAACGTCGTTGCAAGATTGCCATCTAAGCAGATTATATGATGGACTTGCCCGACCGCGTTTGCATTGTTAACAGGGCTGTGAAGACGACAAGACGAAAAAATTAAACTGTGGACGAAAAGACGAAAATGTCACGGCGCCAGCCGCTACCGTTAATCGTACAGAGTAAGCAGCATGTCGTCTAAGAATTACAATACTACCACACTCTTCACATAGCAATTGGGCTTGGGTTCAGAACAGTGATGCAGAATTACATGTAATTTTACAAAATTACATGTAATTACACGCGTAATTCTGTAACTTTGTAACTTTGTAATTACATGGTTGTCCGCAGGGAAATCGTGTAATTACATACGGCCATGTAATTACGTAATTACAGACTCGCGCAGCAGGCCGTCGGCTATCGTCGCAACATGTCGGAGGCTTCACAACAATGTAAGAAGCGGATGGCCTCAGGGCTGAGAGGCACATCGCTTCCTTCGCCACTGTGGACGTGGAGGCTCATTCATGAAGAGACACAAGACTCAGAAGTCGGCGTGGGTGATGGAACAGCTAACGGCCGTCACAATACCAACAAGCGAGACTGACGGCCATGTCGACGGCGTTCTACGCTATTCTTGCAATCACTAGGAGGCGAGCAGTAACAAGGAGGCGAGCAGTAACAAGGACCGCCTTAAGAGACATCTCTTGCACTGCACGAAGTTTCTGGCCAGCACGCAGGCATTGAACATCGCCAAGACCTTCCCAGAACTCGCGTCAGCCATTGAAGCGTACAAGCAAGAACGAGGATGTTGTGACCACCCCGAGCAGCAAGTCGACAGCTCGCGCAGGTGACCTTAACCCTAGGACCACGATGTGTTAGGAGGGTGCAATAGTACTGAACTATTGTTTATGTTCTGTGCACATTACAGGTGTTGTGGAGGACAAAGGACTTCAACATCGTGGACAACCCAACGTTCAAGACCTTCTTGGCTACCTGGGTGCCTGCAATGCCTGTCCCCTCTCGTGACCAGGTGCACTATTACCCCCTCCCAACCCCATGTGCTCATCACCACCACCTCCCAAACCCCTCCACCACCTCCCAGCACCTCCCAAGCACCACCCAGCCCACCACCTCCCAAGCCCTGCCCTGCCCTTAACTGCCCGGCCCGGCCCGGCCTGCCCAGGTTAGCAGAATCCTAGATGACTTAAGTCTTGACCCTTTACCCCTACACTCTATGCCAACGTTTGAGCCATGGTGGAAACTGAACAGCTGCTTGGTGGAGCTGATGGTCCCCGTGGCTCAGCTATTGACAGCCATCCAAGCAGATCACGCCAACCTTGCGGACGTGCACTATGGCTTGGCCTTAGTGGATAAGTGGTTTGGTGATGCCACCAGGTGAGACACTACCTCCACCCCACCCCACCCCACCCCACCCCACCTGACCCCACCTGACCTGACCTGACCCCACTATGTACAGGAAGGTGCCCATGGAGTCTGTGGACGAGGTGATGGAACCCCGTGGCCTGGTGGCGCAGGTATGGCTCAAAGCTGCCACACCTACAGTCTGTTCAGTGCCTTCAAGTTTATTTGGAGCGACCGGCGCTCACGATTGCTGCTAGGGCGCATGTGGATCATGTCCTATGTGTTCTTCAACACACGGGTCATGACTCGCAAGGAGCATCACGCATCAGTTGAGGCACAAGAGGAGTGGGAGAGCTTCATTGCAGCCCAGGTGTTGGATGCCCCTCAGCTATAGCATGCACATACACCCCACAGTGGTATTGCAAGACAGGGCTTGTGATGCGGCCTGGAGCGGGCAGCCTGTAGCGCGTAGCCTCAAGCTGGATGGTTTTGTTGTGTTGTGTGTTCTTGTGTTGTCTTACCTTGTTGTAGAGGTAGGTATAGCATGGTGCCAGCAGCCAGGAGTGCCTAGCCCAGGCCAGCCCAGCCTAGCCCAGCGCGGTGTGGTGGGGTGGGGTGTGGTGTGGTGTGGTGTTGACTTGGTGTTGTGGTGACTTGTGGTGACTTGGTGTGGTGTTGTGTGGTGTGGTGTTGACTTGTGTAGTTGCTTGTGCAAATATCCCCGTCTCGACTGAGATGAATTGGTCGGTAGGACCCCGCATAGGGTCAGTAGGACCCTGCATAGGGCTAGTACTGGTGGGACCCTATACATGGTCGGTAGTTCTTCTATCAGGGCTCCTGGTGTCATTAAAGGTTGTCTAAGGATGACCCTACACAACTCTCAAGATGTCGGCTGAAGAAAACGAGCCAGTGAGGAGAAAAGCTGGTTGTAATTCCCTGTAATTACATGTAATTTACATGTAATTACATGTAAATTACATGTAATTACACGGCGTAAGTAAGTAAGTAACTTTGTAACTTTGTAATGCCGCATCACTGGTTCAGAACCCTTGGGACCCTCGAGAGTTGAACCCGAATGGTGGGCCACTCGCGCCGATTGAGGCCGGAAGTAGACTTCATTACTTTCTCCCGGGAGGCATACCCTTGAGAGTCCCAGGAAGGGCCGACTCATCAACGATTCAAAAGAAATGCACAAAACTTGCACAGGGTCCTGTGCATGGCCTTGTGTGCAGGGTCTTGGCGCTCTCACTCGCGCCGATTAAGGCCGGAAGTCACCTACATCATTTCTCCCGGGAGGCATACCGCAGATAGCCCCAGGAAAGGCCGACTCATCGCCGTTGTTGTCATTGAAAAACTCAAAGTTGTTGAGATGTTATAACCATTTGAAATTCGGAAAAACCCTGCGCAGGGTCCTGCCGACCCTGCGCAGGGTCCTAGCGCATCGGCCTTTTGCAGGGTCCTGCCGACCATTTGCAGGGTCCTGGTGACCCTGTGCAGGGTCCCGCCGACCATTTTACAGGGTCCTGCTGACCATTTTACAGGCTGCAATTGCACAGATGTCGACTATTTCATCGACTATTACATCCGCAAAACACATGCATTGACACCCAAACACCCCGCAACACCTCGCTACACCCCCGCAAAACACATGTATTGACGCCCAAACACCCCGCAACATCCCCGCAAAACACATGTATTGACGCCCAAACACCCCGCAACACCCCGCTACACCCCCGCAAAGTACATGCATTGACACCCAAACACCCCGCAACACCTCGCTACACCCCCGCAAAACACATGTATTGACGCCCAAACACCCCGCAACATCCCCGCAAAACACATGTATTGACACCCATACATCCCGCAACACCTCGCTACGGGACCTCGCTACGGGACTTGCAAGCACATGTCTCGAAGCACCATCACTCCACAACACCTCTATATGGAAATGCTAAGCACATGCATTGATGCACCCAATGGCCGCAACACCCCCCTACGATGTGACAAGGTAACAACGACACAACACAACAAGAAGGTGACACCACACACCATCACCATCACCATCATCACCATCACCATCACCCACACCATCACCCACACCATCACGCACACCACACCACACCTCACCATGGTGACAACACAACATCGCAAGAACCTCCTCTTAGGTGCTCCCGCTATCATTCACCCACCACACTACCATTGACTCTCACCTACCATTCCTATGCCATATCGCACAACAAGCACGGGCTGACAACCAACCAAGTGCTCAGTTATCCCTTGTGAGAGGGATGGGGTCATTGTGGTGTGTGGCCTTGGCATGGCCAGGGTGGGCTGGGTGGGCTGCTACTCCAAACTGCCCGCTCCATGTTGCCCGCTCCAGGTTGCTACGCCAAGGGTAGGGTAAGGAGAGGGCTGCTACGCCAAGGGTAGGGTAGGGAGAGGGCTGCAGCGTGTGTCGTGGGGCGGGGGTGGGAAAGGGGGGAGGTAGGTGGGGAGGCAGACTTGAAGGTGGTGGGACAGGGTAGGGAAGGGGGAAGGGGGAAGGGGGAAGGGGGAAGGGGGAAGGGGGAAGGGGGAAGGGGGAAGGGGGAAGGGGGAAGGGGGGAAAGGGGGAGGACTGACCGTGGGACCTGCAGTAAACAAGGGGCATCGTTGCGGTTAGGCTGGGCAGCGGACCACTCATGTGCAAGGGCTGGCCACTCACTCTTTGCTAGCGCCTCTTCCATACCTACTTGGCATCGCCTCCATGGCTGCCGCTCCTGGCTCCTCCTGCGCTCCATGCACCTGCTTCTTGTGGTAGGGTGATGAAGGAGGCTGGGCTGGGCTGAGCTGGGCTGGGCTGGGCTGGGCTGGGCTGGGCTGGGCTGGGCTGGGCTGGGCTGGGCTGGGCTGGGCTGGGCTGGGCTGGGCTGGGCTGGGCTGGGCTGGGCTGGGCTGGGCTGGGCTGGGCTGGGCTGGGCTGGGCTGAGCTGGGAAGTTGGGCATGGTAAGTGGTATGACAATGTTTAAATATGTGGTTGAAGGGAAGGGGAGGATGAGAACATTAACCCTGCAGCAATCGAGTGGTATACAAGCGGTCAGGCAATGTACTTGAAGCCACATGACTGCAACATTAACCACTCACCATTTGCTAGGGTGGGGTTTGTGTGGGGAGGATTTGTGTGGGGAGGGTAGGGGTGAATGGAAGGGGGGAGGGGCTTCTGCTATGGGTGCGCCTCCTTGCTGCTTACGTTGGCTGTTCCGCAGTGGGAGGTGATGGTGTCTGTTGGGAAGGATGAAGGGTGTGTCCAATAATACTGCAGCAAACACGTGGCATGCAAGCAGTGAGGCTAGGCACATGGAACTGTATAACTGCAAGGTTAGCCACTCACCATTTCTTATGCATTCCTGTTTATTCCTGTTCAATCATGTTCATTGCTCCAGGGGTTCAATTCCTAGCTGCTCCCCTCGGCGTCTTCTAGCTGCTCCAAGTCTATGCTCCTGGCTCCTGGCTCCTGGCTTCTGCACCCAGCTTCGTCTGCTTTATGGCTCCCGACCGCCTCTCCGAGCTACTCCACTCCTCCTCCGCTCCGGCACTCAGGCTCGCTGTGTCGCTGCATCGCTGCACCTCCTGCTCTATCGCTGATTCCTGATCCTATCGCTTGCCCTAAGTGCATCTTTGCTATAGTTGGTCGCCACTGCTATGAGGCTGCTGGCTAGCGACGGCTGCCTGGCTCGTGGCTACCTTCTGGCGACGAAGTCCTGTTGGCTGCTCCAGGCTGCTCCTGGCTCTTACATGGGGCAAACTTAAGTCCTGCGCGATTCCTTTTTACTTCCTTCGCAATCCCTCTGCGAAACCTTCATGCAGCCTCCATGCAGCCGGATTGTTTTGTAACCTTAGGTTGAGACATTTAGCATGCCACCTACTAGGTTGGGCAGCTGTAACCACCTAGAGTGTTTTCCATCGCTCATACTCACATTTCATGAAAGGTCGCTTTGGTCACTCGGTGCCAACTCCCTTAGCCAAAATCAGGGTCAGCAGGACCCTGCGCAGGGTCGCCAGGACCCTGCACCGGGTCCTAAGACCATGATGACGCTAGGACCCTGCGCAGGGTCCTAGGACACGGGCCATAGCTCATCATTGGCTGGGACTTTTTGCATGCCACCTACTAGGTTGGGCAGCTGTAACGTAGTAGATAATGGGGTCGCGGGCCGTTTTAGGCGGTTGTAAAACGCGAGGCCGAGGCACTGGCGCGTAACAGCTCGAGACCGAAGCCAGCGGCCGCGGAGCGTAGCGACGCGGCCGCTGGCTGAGGTCGAGAGCTGTTACGCGCCAGTGCCGAGGCCGAGTGTTTGCAGCTGCCTAAAACGGCCCTGGCGACCCCATTATCTAGTGTAATGGTGTTTTACAGCGTCGAAGCTTCATTCTGCGCGGCGGAGCCGCGTCTTCGGGATGTCACACATTTCGTATGATTTTGGGAGTTTGGAATTGCGAACATCGCCTGACCTGCAGACTTTAAGTATGGAAGGATCTCCGTACTTCGGACCTACGCCTGATGACAGTCCATCTGACGTTGACATCGATTGCGAGGATGCCGACCCCGCCGCTGATGCCCCAATGACTTTGCCTACTTCTTCTACAACCTGCTTCCTGATTACCCTCACTTGACCCGGGGCGCTGTCGGTACGTTGTTTTGTGGTGATGTTGTACTCCACTGGTCCATCCAAACTGATATGCTTCGTAGACGGTCGCCTGAGCGCTGTGGGAGCATATAGCGCTCAGCCCCAGGTTGCAACTCTTCAGCTTGGAGCATCTCGCTCGGAATGGTCTCTACGATTCCCTGCTGCGCTTCGGCCCCAAGGTGATGTTACATTTAGCTCCTTATTGATGCTGTGAGCATTGCCACGTTCTGGCTATCGTTCCGATCGTATTCTGATTTTGCAGGTGCTGCTCCTGGCTCCGATTTTGCAGGTCCGATCGAATTCTTTTTTGCAGGTGCTGCTCCTGGCTCTAAAGAGGTGCGCAATGAAGCTGTGGGAGGTTTGGCATCAACTTCGGCAGGTACGGTTCATGATTCTTTGGCCGTTCGATGTTCTTGACTCCGTTTTGTCCTGATTGCATTCGCGTGTATTGTTGCGTGTCTGGTCATGATGGTTATGATGTGCATAGTGTCTGCACCTCTTCCTGCTGTTGCTGATGTGGCTACTGCATCGGCTGTGGCGAAGGTGGCTGATGTGCCACAGGCTGTTGTGCAAGCTGATGCACCAGTGGCGCAACCAGTTGTGGCTGCGTCACAGCATGCTGTCGGTTCTGTGGCTGTGTGCACGTCTCCACCGGTTGCGTCCATTGTGGGTGCACAGAGCATGGCTGGGCCTCCCACTCAAGTGGCTGAGGCTGGCCATGGTGTCATGGGTTCTGTCTCACTGTCGTCCCTCTTTGTTTCCCCACCACCTGCCAGTCCCATGTGCCAATCCTTCTCGCCCATGTGGTCTGCTTGTGGAGGGCAGCAGATGTCTGCTTTTGAGCTGCAAATGCATCTGGCTGATATCTAGATGCAGGTGAACTCCTTGCAGATGAACCTTCTGCCTAAGAAGGAGTAAAATGGAGGAGGTTGGAAGTGAAGTGTGGTCTGCGTTAATGAATGGTGCTTGCTTTTGAGAGTGTGCGATAGTAGCCTTGGATTCTATGTAGGTTTCGCATGATTGCTTCTAGTTAATTTCTGCAATTATCACTGCCGTATGTGATCTCTCTTCGTAGTTGCACTTTTATTAATAGAGATGCACTTTATGTTAATAGCAGCGCGCTATGCGTATTAACAGCGTTTTACCCATCTGTAATACCGGTGGTTTTAAGTGTTACAAAGCAGTAAAACTCCATTACCACCCTGTAATGGAGTTTTACTGCTTTGTAACACTTAAAACCACCGGTATTACAGATGGGTAAAACGCTATTAATAGGCAAAGCGCACTGCTATTAACAAAAAGTGCATCTCTATTATGAAAAAGTGCACCTATTAATAGAGCTCACATGCAACCGTTTCCACTATTCGGCTAAACTGCTCACTACTATGATACTGCTACGCTCCCGCTCTTCGGTGCCTCCTTCACAACAGCAGCATCCAGAGGGGCCCCTGCTCAATCAGCAACCACAAGGACCACACCGAAGGCAACAACAAGTGCAATGCAAACAAGACGGGGACCAAGTGACAGGTGGTTATGCTACTCAAGCAACACGGGCACGTTATAATATGCTGCCCTATATGCGTTACGATGGTGTGGAGGCAGTGTCATACGGCAGCCTGCCCCGCCGTTTGCACAATGTCATCAACTCCCTCCCCTTCCTCATCACCCACCAAGGTCTGTTGTGGCGCCATGTCGATGTAGGTCCTGGGTTGCATGGTAAGACAAGGCAACAGAAGGCAGGACAAGGTGTGGCAAGGGTGCAACACTGAGGGTGAGGGAAGGCAGAATTGGGGGGCAGTAGCAACCTTATTCTAGAAATGGCGAGCCTATTGTGGGTGTCCCTTTGTAAGTCCCTTAGTGGCTACAGCTGGGCACTTCTTGCTTGCAACCCATCAAAGCCCCCCAATCTAGCCCAGGCAATAAGCATCATCCTCTCATTCCACATCCACAATCATCAGCTAGATTGACTCCGCTTGCCCCTACGCCTATCACAACTGTATCTAGGCTGGCTGCCCTCTGCTGCAGACAACCAGCGTCTCAAGCATTGCCGAAGGCCTGCTGCCCCGATCGAAGCGAGCATGCAGCAACAGCTCATCGCAAGACAACCCGCAGCAATACAACGACAAGGCAGCAATACAGCGACACGATACGGAATCAATCCGACTACCTACCGCATTTGTTGGCGCAATACCAACAGCCTCTTGGCGCACCTCTTTGCGGGCTGAGACAGAACCTACGACAAGGAATCGGAAAACGATCAGAACGGTACTGAGTAGAAATGGTACTGAGTAGACAGCGACAACAAGGAGTTCCAATCTTCACCTTTACGACAATCGAAAAGAGGTGATCGAAAGGAACACTCCGAGCCAAGGGCAACCTGCTGAAAGGCTGCGAAATGAAGCTGGCAGGCTACAGTGATGCTCCCACGCACCTATAGCGACCAGCTGCGAAGCGAACAAAGAATACGTGAACATCGAAGGTAATCCCGCTGAGAGGCTGCTGGAGGCCGACGGCCTGTCCCAATGCACAACGCCGAAGTAAAGTAGTTCTTCCATACTTGAAGTCTGCTGGTCGAGCACGGTTCGCAATACCAAACTCCGAAAATCATACGAAATGTGTGACATCCCGAAGACGCGGCTCCGCCGCGCCAAATGAAGCTTCGACGCTGTAAAACTCCATTACACTAGATAATGGGGTCGCCAGGGCCGTTTCAGGCGGCTGCAAACACTCGGACTCGGCACTGGCGCGTAACAGCTCTCGACCTCAGCCAGCGGCCGCGTCGCTACGCTCTGCGGCCGCTGGCTTCGGTCTCGAGCTGTTACGCGCCAGTGCCTCGGCCTCGCGTTTTACAACCACCTAAAACGGCCCGCGACCCCATTATCTACTACTTACAATCGCTCATACTCACATTTCATGAAAAGTCACTTTGGTCACTCAGTGCCAACTCCCTTAGCCATATTCAGGGTCACAGCTAGGGCGTTCCCGGCCAGGTATTAATAATACCCAGGTATTAATACCCTGAGGAATTTGAACGAGGTATTAATACCTCACCGGCCCACCGGCGGCACCCATCAGCGCCACTAGCGCTATGGCTAACCCTGTTATTCCTACACCCGACACCCAAGACCCACATCTTCCAGCCGAAGCCGAAGGCTGGACACAAAAGTACAAGAATAACACGGTCTCCGTGCTTGACCTCTACGACCAGCTCAAGCAGAGCAATGCCTTGCGCGACACGGCTAAAGCTTGATGTAACAAGAAAGGTCGTCCTGTGCCTCCTGTGCTGCGCGAATTTGGCGTGCTGCAACCTGAGCCACGCGCAGTCTCAGCACGACAAGCATTGCAAGCAGCGCCCAGCCGCCGAGCAACCACCACCACTTCCCAATCCAACAGGTCATTATCTCTCCTATCTTCCTTCTGTATGTGTATCAATCAGCCTTACAAGCTGCTCTTTGTATCTGCTCTATCTGACACTCATGTAGCACATGGTTGTAAGACATGGTTGGCTTGCCTTCCTCATAGGCAAGCAGGTACATCCAGATGACCAACAACTCTCTGACAAGTATGTGGCGTTGTTCGTGGCCACCACGGGGACACCACATGCCGCCCTCAAAAACAAGTTCCTAAAGAAGGCCTTTCGTGCCCTTGGTGCCACCTGCCCCAGCCCAAAGCGTGTCAAGACTCTCATTCAAGATGTCTATCTGCAGACACGGCGCACCGTGGAGGCTGACTTGTCATCCTTGTTTGAGGTATGCATACTAAATGCATACTAAACTTACTCCACCACCTCTCAATCCGAACACATGTGTGATAGCCTTGCGTGGCAATTGCTAATCACATGTGTGTGTGTGTGTGTGCACGCAGGCGGGCATGGCGGTCATGATGTGCACGGACGGTTGGCGTCATAGACATGCAGCTCAAGGCCACCCCCTCCTCAACCTTGTGTTGTTGAAGCCAAGCAGTGGTGTCTGGTTCTTTGACTGCTATCCCTTGGACCGTGGTGCCAAGAAAGATGCTCGCTTTTATGCGGACATGCACAATGAGATGGCAAACAAGGTGGGAACTACATGGCAATAATGGGTAGGGAGCAGGGGCAGGTGGGGACAAGGCAACACCGGGGAATCATGCGAGCAAAGCACAGCATAGCAAAACACAAGGAGGGAAAAGCCATAGTGGTGCGCATGAAGGTGGTGAATGCACTGCATATATTGATGCTTGACGCTTGATGCTTGATGCTTTTTTTAGGTGACTGGTGGCCGTCCAGAGCTGTTGCTTGGCGTCATAATGGACAGCCCCTCCGTGAACCGTGCTGCATTGTACCTTCTTGAAAGGGACAACCCTACCTGGATTTGCATGACATGCTGCGTACATGCTATGAATCTCATATGCAAAGATCTTGCTAATGAGAGCAAGACGCAAGAAAAGCATGTTCCTGTAGGCGACTTCCTAAAGCAGGTACATGTTGTGCCATGCAAGCAACCCTGCACCCATCTTGAACTCATCTTGCACCCATCTTGCCATGCCATGCCAATGTTGTGATATCCTGAATTGTTGTCTTGTCAAGTGTCGACTCAAGTGTCGACTACATGCTTACATGCCTACATGCTTACAGGTGCAGCTCATCTCCAAGGTGCTTGGCGACTGCGTCAAGATTCGCAATGCCTTGAACTGCGCGCAAATGACCAAGTACAACAAGATTCAGGCTGTGGCCACGCACTGTGCCACACGCTTTGCCATCCTGTACCTCATCTGTGTCGATTTGAAGCGCAGCCAGGATGCCTTGGTCATGATGGTACATGCGGCGAGTGGGAGACGTTAAGGACGGCTTCTACCAACGCTGCTGTGTTTGAGGAGTTGAAGTCACGTGAGTTAGGCTGGGCCTACCAACGCTGCTGTGTTTGAGGAGTTGATGCGTGCTGTCTATGCCTCCTCCCCTCCCACCCCCCGCCTTCCTCCCACCCCCCTCCTCCCCTCCCACCCCCCGCCTCCCCTCCCAACATCAGGCGGGCAGCAACAGGCACGCAGTAGTGGTAGGCCTCTTCATGCTGCTATTGGGTGATGATGTATGATGTGCAGCGTCATGGTGGAGGAAGCTAGATGCCGTCATCCGCCTAATGAGACCCATAAGCAACGCCATCCACCGGCTTGAGGGTGATAAACCCTACCTTAGCCAGGTAAGAGTTCCCAAATAGTGTAGGTACACAACCCCTGGTGGGAGCACACAACAACATCAACACGTTGCATCTTTGTCGCATGACAAGGACCTTTAAATCCTTCCTTTCATTTCAGGTCTTGAAGATCTGGGATGACCTTGTCGCACACGCCCAGAACTGGGTATCAGAACTAGGACACCCGGGCGGTCTTGACAAGGTGGATGCAAGCTTTGTGCGTGGGGTGCTGAGGATCTTCAAGGACCGTGCACAAAAGCATTGTCAGCCCGTGATGGCTGCTGCAAGGTAACCCTAACCTCCTCATAACTGTGGCGTGCTTCTCATCCACACTTCTGCTCACACCTTGCAGGTTACTGGACCCCATCAACTTCTTTGACATGGGTGAACATGCTCAGCCTCCCTTCGACAGCCTCAGTGAGCAGCAGCAAGCAGACCTAGCACCGACAGTGTCGCGCCTAGCGGGTGCTTCGCTTGGTGCAGCCCTCCGGGAGCTTAATGCTTTTGAGAATGCCGACTGGAACCCGGCCATGAAGAGGAGGGCCCAATCAATGCTTCAAATGCAGACACTCCAACAGCCAACACAGCCAGGACAACCCTCCTTCACTCCTATTGCCTCCATTGAGGCTCGCCGGGCGTTCTGGAAGCTCCAAGCAGCCCCACAGTTCCCAATCTTGGCCAAGGCTTCGCAACGGTTGTTGTTAGCGCATGCTTCCACAGCAGCTGCAGAGCGCAACTGGTCGGTGTGGGGCCACACCTATCACAATGCTCTACGCAACAACTTGAGCGTGGAGGTCGCAAAGCGTGAAGTGTACCTGAAAGCCAACGTGCCAACAACCGATAGCGATGATGAGGCGCCGGCCGTCCAAGACACCCTGATTGACATCATGAAGTGAGCATCAACTATTGGCTGGGCTGGGCTGGTTGTGTGGCGTAGTGGAAACGGTTGTGCAGATAGAGATAGCGCAAGCAAAGTGGAATATTTTGACATGATACTTGGCACATAGCATTCTCTAGGGAGTGTAAGAAGTGTGGTGGTAACCTTAGATCGAAATAATTGGGCTGAGTAAATGGACAATTTTCAGTACTAACTGGACAGTTTTTAGTAATGACTGGACAGTTTTCAGTATTGATTGAACAGTTTTCAGTACTAACTGGTCGGTTTTAGTACTGACTGGTCAGTTTTCAGTACTGACTAGACATTGTCAGTACTGAATGGACATTATTCAGCACTGACTGGACCATATTCAGTACTGACTGATCAATTTTCAGTACTGACTGGAACATTGTTCAGTCCGAAGGTGAGCATACCACAACCCTGACAGGACTCGATCTAGGGACCTCTCGCATAAGTGCCACTGCCAGGTATTAATACCTCTAGTACCGGTATTAATACCCGTAGTACCCAAAACATCAGGCAGGTATTAATACCCGGCACGCCCTAGTCACAGCCCTACACCTGGTCCAACAACTCCCCAACGACTGAGAATTACACTTTGGCCCAAGAGAGTCTTGTCCTTCCCAAGATCACAGCAACCTACATACCAACTTTCAGACCTTAACTCTCAAGTTTTACCAGCCAGCCAGCCGCTAATTTGCACGAGTGCTAACCCTTTGCAGGGTCCTGCTGACCCTGCGCAGGGTCCTGCCGACCCTGTTTGGCATCCTGCCGACCCTGTGCAGGGTCCTACCGACCCTCTGAAAGGTCATCTCTGTCAAGACGGGGATACTTGCACAAGTCAACATTAAAGTACATGTCTCTACGTTGCAACACCTCGCAACACCTCGCAAAGGATCTACACAAGACACGTCTCAACGCTAAATCACCTTGCACAAACACGTTAAACACCTCGCACACCTTGCTCAAACACCTCGCACAGTTTCTGCAAAGTAAAAGTCTTTACGCCCATACACCTTGCAACACCCTGCAACACCACTACAAAATGTATGCATCAGGAAGCCGAGGGTGCCTAAGCGGCAGCAGCCGGAGCAGCCAGAGCAGGCGGGGGAGGAGGTTAAGCGGCTCGGTCCTTTGCCCTTGTGGCCCCCTGTGGCCATCTATTCACGAGAGCCTCGGGTCCGCATGCGACGTCGTGGGGCCAAGTTGGCGTGCATTGAGGCCACTCCAGACCCTCCCCCCGGTCCCCCTCCTTTGCCGGGTCCGCCTCCCCTTCCTAGCCCACCCACCCTCCTCCACACACGCATAGCCCGCGCGGGGGCGAGCCAAGACTAGCCATGCAGCGCCCAGTGGTGGCCGCCATACTCATGGGCAGTGGTTTTACACCCCCGGCACCGGCAGCCTCCCAGGGCTGTCTGGTGTTGGTCAAGCCCTCCACCATCCTCCAGGGGTGTACCCAGGTAGAGGAAGCCCAAGGGCGGGTGATGGGGGTGAACGGGGAATGGTGTGCGTGTACACCCCGGCGCAGCGGGCAGAGCGGCCAGCGTGCTACGTGGAGTGCCTCCCCGCTTGCCTCCCGCCAGCCGCCGACCGCCGCCTCATGGGGGGCGATGTAGCGAACGGCTCCTCGAAGCCTAGCTCGCCTCCCAGTACTTCTGTACTGCAGTGTGACATGGTGGGCGAAAGGGGCAGGTGGGCCTTCGCGCACACCTGCTTCAGAGGTTGGACTCCTCGGGGGAAACGTTCTAAACCCTGGCCGTGTCACGCTGTGGGAACGAAGGTAGTTAACGGTTGTTGGCGTGGTGTCTTGCACGCTACATTTTGGTTTCCGACCGACGTTGCTTAACGTTACCTTCTTTTCCTAAGCAATATGACTGCTAACAAGGAACCTCCGCCTGGCGGAGACAAACGGGCTGAGCGTCCCGCTCCAGGGGGCCAGACTCCTGGCTCCCCGCCCCCAGCGACTCCAAGCACTGCCGTTGGAGCCCCAGCAGGAGTCCCTGTTGCGGCTGGGGCGCCAATTACTGGCACGGCACCTGCTGCCAACAACACGCCCTCTCTTTCTGCCGCAGCCCCTGTTTTCGCAGACGTCGAGAAGATCACAGGCCTGCAGCCCGCCCAAGCGCTGGACTTGCTGAGATCTGTTCTGTCTTCTCTGAACAGCATCGCTTCTGCTCAGCCTTAGGCTGCTCCTGTTCCCCCTGCGACTGCGGCTGGCGTTGGCCCTCTCTCGTATGCGGGAGCCCTGACAGCTGCGCCCATCCTCCCTGAAGTCGGCACTTCTGCCGCAGCAGCTGCAACTGATGAGATTCAGCGCCTACGCCAGCAGCTGGTGGGCGTCACTGCGCACCTGGAGGCTGCCCAGAACGAGGCTGTCCGCGTGCGAGCTGAGCTCTCGGAGATGGAAAGCCTGCAGGACCGCCAGAATGTGGTGGTGAGTGGAGAGAAAGGTGTTGCAGCCATTCGCAGCCAGTCGGACAGGCCTGTTGTGAACAGAAGCAGTGGCACGTCTGCTGCGCTGCCTGCTCTTGGTGCTGCGCCAGCCTTATCAGGCACCGTTGCACCTGTGGCCCCGTTGTCAGGCAGACAGACACCTTTGTCTCAGGTTGCACCTCCTGCCAAAGCGACACTTGCTGCGCCAGTCCCTATGTCCAGGGTTAAGATCCCAGGTCCTGACAAATGGACGGACCAGTGCCTTGCCACTTCCCGAGTAGCAGAAATCTTCTGTGAGGATCTTGAGGTGCACTGCGCATATTTGCGCATAGACCCTGCTGATGCCTTGCCCAATTTCTTGACAGGCAAAGCCAGAGAGGTGTGGTACCCTGCAACCAGGAATGCTCACATTCTTGCCCATGGCTCTAGGCCAACATGGGTCCACCTGCGTGCTGCCTTTAAGGAAATGGCTGGTGATGACCTGCGCAATGAGTCAGATGTGCACCGCAGGAAACTCCTGGATCCCAATGCCTTGCGCATGTCAGCTGGTTCCACTTTGAATGCTTATATCACTGATTTTAGGAACACTCTGACGGTGGCAGGTTCTACCTGCATGGCACCAGCTATGCTGGTGGCCACCTTCATTAGGGGGCTCACGTCTGAGCTGCAGTCCTCTGTGGTGCATGATCTTGCACTGATGCGTGACCCTACCCTGAACGATGCCATTCAGGCTGCTGTGAATGCACAGAAGGTACTGTTTGCAGTAGCTACCAACCATGTGGGACGTCGCCCACCTGCTCCCCATGTGGCTGCCTTTGTGCCCCATAAGCAGATCAACCGCATCAGGACTTTTCCTGGCCCCGCTGGAGGACCACCTCCTCCTGCCCCTCGTGGCCCTTACTGGGACGTGTCCAGCAGCAGCAGCAGTGGAGGCCACCGTGGCAGTCGCCACAGCAGCCAAGGTGGGGGTCGCCATGCTGGCCGTGCTGCCCAGGCTCCTCCTGCCACGGCCCCTGTGTGCCCAGCACCTGCTGCTGGCGGGTCCACCCTGCCAAATCCTGGCTATGCGTGCCATCACTGCTGGAACCCCAACCACTTCCGTGACTACTGCAACCTGAAGCACCTGCCAGCAGATGAGGCCCGCCGGGTCAGCGGCTACCCCCGCCCTGCTTCCCTGGGCCCCCCTTCCCGCCATGCCAACCCTCCTGGGGATCTTCCCCCCCGGCCCCAGAAGCGAGACCGCAGCCCTCCTGGCAAAGGGGGCTGGAAGCAGCAAGGCTCCAGGGGTGACCGGCGCCATTGAGGCTTTGCCCAACCAGTGCGCCAGGCCTGTGTTGGTGCCTGTGGGACTGTGCCAGTTAAGCAGGCATGTTTGCCAAGGGACAGTGCTGCAGACGACAGTGTTTTACACTTCTCGTTCTCTGGCAAGGTGAATGGTAGGGACTGCACCATGCTCTTTGATAGCGGTGCAGCAGCAAGTTTCATTAATTGTGCAGCTGTTGAGATGTACTCTCTGAGTAGCTACAGACTGCAGCAGCCTAGGGAGTTCCAGGTTGCAAATGGCCAGCCTGTCATGTGCACACATGCATGCACTGTACAACTGCAGGTCCAGTCTTTGAACTGCCAAGTAGACTTGTTAGTTATGCCAGAGATGTTCTCTGCTTTTGATGTGTTGATGGGTAGCGACTGGTTGCAGTCCAATGGTGCATTGCTGGATTACCTGGCGCGTACAGTGACCCTGCAGATGTCAGCTAACAAGACTGTGCTCAAGTGTGAGCCTACAGCGCCAATTCTGGCCCCACACTGTGCCCATATACTGGCCAAGCATAGTCATGCTACAGTGTCAGCTAAGGTTGCCTACAAGTGGTTAAGAAAAGGAGGCCAATCTCTGGTCGCTCTGATATCTTCTCAACCCGTCAACCTTACCCCCCCTCCAGCAAATCTGCTGTCCGTGCACCCTACCCCTTCTACAGCAAATATGCTGTCCAATGACCCTGTCCCTCACTCTCAATCAACAACCTCACCCCCTGACACACCTATCAATTACCCTACCAACATACCCCCTACAGTGGCAGCTCAGCTGACAAAGCTCATATCTGAGTTTGAGGACGTCTTCGCCCCCTTCAACAAACTACCCCCTCAACGTTCAGTGGGACATACCATCCCTCTTCAGCCTGGCTGTAAGCCACCAGCTCTGCCGTCTTATAAGATGAGCCAACCTGAGCTGCTGGAGATGAAGAAGCAGGTTGCTGCTTTCCTGGAACAGGGCATCATTGAGCCGTCATCCTCACCCTATGCAGCCCCTGTCCTCTTTGTTAAAAAGAAGTCAGGTGAGTTAAGGATGTGCGTAGATTACCGCCAGCTCAATAAGATAACCCTAAGGGATCAATACCCACTGCCTAGAGTGGATGACCTGTTTGACAGGTTAGCTGGTTGCACGGTGTTTTCATCACTTGATCTACAGGCTGGTTATCACCAGATTAGGATCCCTGATGAAGATGTACCCAAGACAGCTTTCAGGACACCTACTGGCTTGTACCAGTTTAAGGTGCTATGCTTTGGATTAACCAATGCACCTGCCACGTTTCAGCGTGTTATGAATAATGCTTTTGCTGATGTCATTAATGACTGTGCCCTGGTGTATATTGATGATATACTCATCATGTCCAAATCAGTTCCAGATCACTTCAATCATCTGAGGAGGGTCTTGGAGCTGCTCAGGAAACATCAGTTCCAAGCCAAGCTGTCAAAATGTTAGTTTCTTTAAACTGCCCTAAAATTTCTGGGTCACATTGTCAGTGATCAGGGTATTGCTGTAGACCCTGATAAGGTGAAATCCATCACCTCTTGGCCAGTGCCACGCAGTTTAACTGCCATGCAGCAAATTCTTGGTGCTGCCAATTTTGTGCGCAACTTTGTACACAATTTCAGTGCTCTTGCAGCACCACTCACTGACCTGACTGGCAAAGCAGGCACTGAGTTTAATTGGCATAAGTGGCCTGATGATATAGTGCAAGCTTTTGATGCTCTCAAACATGCTATCGCTAAAGTACCTCTACTTAAAATACCTGATATCACTAAGCCTTTCCAGCTTTACTGTGACGCCTCTCTGCAAGGTGTTGGAGCTGTGCTCATGCAAGAGGGTTACCCTCTAGCTTATTTAAGCAAAAAGCTGATTCCAGCTGAGAAAAATTACACCACTGGAGAGCAGGAATTACTTGCTATCATTACTGCGTGTAAAGAGTGGCGTTGCTACCTGGAGGGTGTCCCTTTCACTCTGTATACAGATCACAAGCCCTTGGTGGCTCTGAAAACACAGAAGGTCTTATCAAGACGCCAAACCAGATGGTTAGAGTTCCTCTCACGGTATAGTTTTACCATAGAATACCTACCTGGTGATACTAACCCTGCTGACCCCCTGTCACGCATACCTGATGCTCCTGTCACAAACCCTGTCATGGTTATGACCAGGAGCAGGAAGCGCCTTTTGGAGGGGGAGGAAGCTACTGTGCAGCAGCAGCAGCCAGTTGTGCAGCAGCCGCAGCAGGAGCCGCAGCCACAGTTGGTGCTGGAGCAGCCTCTGCCCCCACCCCCTGTGCCTTTGCACCCTCTGCATGCTGTCAATATGACACAGCAGCTGCTGGCAGCGTATGCAGCAGATGAGGCTCTTGCCAGCATGGTGGATCAATATGATCAGGATCAGCATGGGTTGTATCGCACCAGAGGAAGGAACCAGATAGTGGTCCCTAACTGCCCAGAGCTCAAAGCCAGGATATTGGTGGAGATGCATGATGCGCAGTTTGCAGGTCATATGGGTATTACCAAGACGCTGGAGCGTATCTCCAGGATGTTCTGGTGGCCCCGCTTGAGGTCTGAGGTACGCCATTATGTGGCCAACTGTGATGCTTGCCAGCGTAACAAATCTGTTAATACCAAACCTGGAGGACTGCTCACGCCTCTGGCCATACCCTATGATAGATGGGAGTCTATTTCAATGGACCTAATTACTAAGCTACCTCCTGGTGAGCATGGCTTTGATGCCATTGCCGTGTTTGTAGACAGGCTATCTAAAATGGTGCACTTTGTGCCTTGCCGTGAGTCTATGAATGCTGAGAGCTTTGCCCGTCTCTTCATTGACAATGTGTTTAAACACCATGGAGTACCCAGAGAAATCATCTCTGATAGGGGCTCCCATTTTACTAATCATTTCTGGGCGTCAATTATGACCATTCTTGGTGTAAAGGAATGTAAGTCTAGTGCCTATCATCCACAGTCTGATGGTCAGACTGAGAGGTACAATCGTACCCTAGAGGAAATGCTTCGCCATTATATCTCACCTGCTCAGTCTGACTGGCCCTTCTTCCTATCTCTGGCTGAGTTTGCTGTCAACAATAGTTGGCAGGAGTCCATCCAGTCACTCCTACAAATTAATCCCTGCGTCCGTCCCTGCGTGTTGACCGACCTTGTCCGATCGGGCTGAAATTTTGATAGATGGTAGTTTGCAGAATATAAAACATATTTTTCAGAGAAAATATTTTTAAAAAATCAAAGGCGGCTGCGCTGTGGCCCTGTGGCTAGAGTGCAGGGATGAGTGCAGGGATAGGTTGCGGGACACAGCGCAACAGCTGTTGATTTTTTCAAAATATTTTTCTTGTAAAATATGTTTTATTTTCTGAAAACTGCCATCTATCAAATTTCCAGCCCGATCGGACAAGGTCGGTAGAACGCAGGGACAAACGCAGGGACTAAATTGTAGGAGTGGTCCACGCCCTTCTTGGTCAATACTGGCCAGTCACCTCTGACACCTGCCCTGCTGGAGCTGCCTGGCGAGGTGTACTGTCCCACTGCCAGGAGACTGTCTGAGTGGTGGCAGAGCAATGTCAAGCAGGCTCGCCACTTCATGGAACTGGCTCAGCGGCGGCAGGCCTATATGGCCAACAAGGGACGTAAGGAAGTGGAGTACCACACTGGTCAGTTGGTGCTTCTTAGCACTAGGAACCTCAGGATGAAGCCAGGTAAGGCTAAGAAGCTGCTGCCTAGGTTCATAGGACCATTCAAGGTGCTAGAGCATGTAGGTCCTGTTGCTGTTCGCCTAGACCTGCCACGAGCAATGGCACGCATGCACCCTGTGTTCCATGTGTCTCTTCTGAGACCCTACACCAGTGAGCATCCTCACTTGCCTCCTCCTGTGGAGTGGTTGGATGAGGCGCCTCTGTATGAGGTGGAGAAGTTGCTTGCCCATCGTGGCGTGCGTGCTGGTAAAGCACGAGGCTACTTAGTCAAGTGGCAGGGTTATGATGACTCTTACAACACATGGGAGCCAAGGAATAACCTTGTGAACTGCCAAGAAGTGTTGACTGCATATAATGCAGTGCATGGTTTGTCCTAGCATCACTCATTAGTGTTGCAAGTCCTTGTGTTCTCACACGAGGGCGGAACGTTTCCTCTTTGGAGGGGGAGGAATGTAGCGAACGGCTCCTCGAAGCCTAGCTCGCCTCTCAGTACTTCTGTACTGCAGTGTGACATGGTGGGCGAAAGGGGCAGGTGGGCCTTCGCGCACACCTGCTTCCACTCCTACAAATTAATCCCTGCGTCCGTCCCTGCGTGTTGACCGACCTTGTCCGATCGGGCTGGAATTTTGTTAGATGGTAGTTTGCAGAAAATAAAACATATTTTCTCAGATTAAATATTTTAAAAAAAATCAAAGGCGGCTGCGCTGTGGCCCTGTGGCTAGAGTGCAGGGATGAGTGCAGGGATAGGTTGCGGGCCACAGCGCAACAGCTGTTGATTTTTTCAAAATATTATTCTTGCAAAATATGTTTTATGTTTTGCAAACTACCATCTATTAAAATTTCAGCCCGATCGGACAAGGTTGGAAACACGCAGGGACGGACGCAGGGATTAATTTGTAGGAGTGTCAGAGGTTCGACTCCTCGGGGGAAACGTTCTAAACCCTGGCCGTGTCACGCTGTGGGAACGAAGGTAGTTAACGGTTGTTGGCGTGGTGTCTTGCACGCTACAGGCGACTTCAATTGCATCCTGACCCCAGTGGATAGAGTGGGCATCCCGCAAGGCTCGCTGCATGGGGACGCCTCATGGGGGGCGACTTCAATTGCATCCTGACCCCAGTGGATAGAGTGGGCATCCCGCAAGGCTCGCTGCATGGGGACGCCTGGGTGGGCAGCCGGGGCCAGGGGGCGGAGCAGCTGCGACAGCTGGTGGGTGGGCGGGGTTTGGGGGACCCGGGGCGCCATCTGCACCCCTCCAAGAGAGACCTCACCCACTTTAGCGAGCGTTGGCAGACGGGTGCGCGCCTCGAAGGGTGGTATATTTCAAAGGAGTTGGTGCAGTGGCAGATGGATAGCGCCATCCAGGGTGTGCTGCCAGTGCCCACTGACCACCGGCCTGTATCAGTGGCAGTGTGCCCCCCCGACTTGCCTCTCACCGTCCCCGCTCCATGGCAGCTACACCCCGCCCACCTTGACAACCCTGACCTGATGGACTGCCTCAAGGACTTCCTAAAGGGCGTAGACCCAACACCACGAAGTTGCAAGTCAGCTGGGGCTGTCTAGGGATGGGCATAGGGCCAGGTGGGCCCGCATCAAGCAGGGCATGGCTATGCGTGCCCAACACTTCCTGTGGGCCGAACGCCGCGCGCAGCGTGATCAGCAGCAGAGGGAGAAGGCGGCGGGAGTGGCTAGGGCTCACCTTGTGCGACAGCTGGTGCGGGTGCATCGAGAGGGGGAGG
>JASKMD010000013.1:5359195-5406087 GCA_030144725.1 Haematococcus lacustris
AGGGTGCTCCTACCGGCTCGGAGGGCCCTGCTAGCGGCGGAGAACACGACGGCTAGAGCCTTGCCCCCCACATCCCCCGACTTACCTCCGGTGGAGTTGGTCATGTCCATGCGGGGAAGAAGGGACCTCCTGCCTCGTGTAGGAGCTGCTGCACCGCCAAGCTGGAAAGGCCGACTCGCGGGCCCCTGACCAGTGGAGGGGGCGGCTGGTCTGCTCGGCGACAGACCCTGCGCCTCCTTTTCCCCCGGCTGCGCTGACTCACCCCTTGAGCACACCCGGGCAGCCCAGGACGGGCCCAGCCACGGAGTCCCCCCAGAAAGCTCTGCTGTAGCTGGGCCCCAAGAGCTATCGAACCGGGAAGGCCTTCCACGGGGCGGAGCAGACGGGTGGATCCCGAGACCCTTGAGCCCTGGCCCTCTAGCCCCTGATTCATCCCCTGCCCCCGCTACAGCCTCTTTCCCCGCCCCCGCTCCCACCCCAGGGCTGTGCTGCTGCCGCTGCTGGGCCACCTGGGCGCCCTGCGCCACCCGGGCCCCCTCATCCCCAGCTGTGCCACCCCCAACTGAGGTGCGCTGGAGGGGGGCGGCAGCAGCTGAGGCAGGGTGAGGGCCCCGGGAGGTAGGGCTGTGCATGTCTGCCGCTGCTGGGCCACCCTGGGCGCCCTGCGCCACCCGGGCCCCCTCATCCCCAGCCGTGCCACCCCCAACTGAGGTGCGCTGGAGGGGGGCGGCAGCAGCTGAGGCAGGGTGAGGGCCCGGGAGGTAGGGCTATGCAGCGTCTGCTGCTGCTGAGCACCCTGGGCGCCCTGCGCCACCCGGGCCCCCTCATCCCCAGCTGTGCCACCCCCATCTGAGGTGCGCTGGAGGGGGGCGGCAGCAGCTGAGGCAGGGTCAGGGTCCCGGGAGGTAGGGCTGTGCTGCTGCCGCTGCTGGGCCACCTGGGCGCCCTGCGCCACCCGGGCCCCCTCATCCCCAGCTGTGCCACCCCCATCTGAGGTGCGCTGGAGGGGGGCGGCAGCAGCTGAGGGAGGGTGAGGGAGGGTGAGGGAGGGAGAGGGAGGGTGAGGGGGGGTGAGGGAGGGAGGGAGGGAGGGTGAGGGTGAGGGAGGGGGAGGTAGAGCTGGGGGGTCACCTGGTGACTGGGTAGGGGGCTGAGCAGGGTGTGGTGGGGGAGGTAGAGCAAGGGGGGGTGGAGGAGGTAGAGCAAGGGGGTCATCAGGTGGCTGGGAAGGGAGCTGGGCAGGGGGCTGAGGAGGAGGATGGAAAGGGGGAGGGGGGGGAGGTTGAGCAAGGGTGTCACCTGGTGGTTGGGTATGGGGCTGGGCAGGGGGTGGAGGGGGAGATAAAGCAGGTGGGTCACCTGGTGGCTGGGCAGGGGGTGGTGGGGGGGGTTGAGCAGGGGGAGGTGGGGGAGGTTGAGCTGGGGGAGGCGGGGGAGGATGAACGGGGGGTCCACCAGGAGGCTGGGCTGGTGGCTGGGTAGGGGGTTGGGGAGGAGGATGGGCAGGGGGAGGCGGGGGAGGTTGAGCAGGGGGGTCACCTGGTGGCTGGGCAGGGGCCTGAGCAGGGGGGGGTCCTTGGTCGAGCAGAGGCTGTGTGTCCCCCCACAGCTGCAGGATCTGCAGCTTGCCCCAGCCAGTAGGAGTGGCATACACCTCAGGCAGCAGGGCTAGCTTTGGGTCCCCTAGAGGGGGCACCACGACAGCCTCCACTATGGCCCCGTTACCCCCAGGCGACCCCCAGAAACTGCTTGTGCGGGAATGGGCACCCAGCCGCTCGCTAAGCACGACTGCTGTGTGCAGGTCCAGGGCCTCCGGCAAGCCCGCTGTTGGGGCCGGGCTGACCTTGTACCCCACTGCCTTGAGCACCCCCTCTACCAGACCCTCCCTAGACGCCAGGGGGTAGTGGTGGTGGAAGACCAGCTTGACTGCACCTGGGGGGGGGCCATGGTCCATGGGCTCCACGGGCACACGCACGTTCCGGCCAAAGAGAGGCATCTCCAACCACGGCTGGGAGATGAACTGGGAGTCCAAGGCCCTTCCCTCCATGCTGGCTGCATCATGCACGACCACCAAGCTGTAGAGGGGGTGGCCTGCAGTGTGGAGGGTGGAGAGGGAGGCAACAGCACTGCCATGCCGCTGTTTGTGAGCCAGCAGGGCTGTGCTGCAAGTCTCTGCGAGAGCCCAGGCATCTTCATAAGGGGCAGGCAGCAGGGGGTTAAGCTGTTGGAGCCGCAGCAGCTCCTTGCTGGCGACGCGCCCGATTGGCATGAGCCATGCCATGGGCCCGCCGACCAGGGGCTCAAAAAGGGGAGGGCATGGGTCCCGGGACAAGAGAGGGGCCCGGGACCACGCAAAGTGCCGAAAGACAGGCACAAGCTGCTGCGATCTGCAGCTGGCCTCCATGACGCGATAAGCCGAAGCAACCTGGAGGGCCACAGGCGCAGGCAACACGCGAGCTTGAGACGGGCACAAACTAAGGGTCAAGCGCACTGGTTGAGCACTTAACTCAGCCTTCCCCCATTGACCCGGGGGCTAGGCTTGGTTCTCAGGTACGCCGGCTCGCACTGAATTCAGTGGAGCAAACCCCGGCGGTGGGCCTCCGACCGTTGTCGTCTCCTTGGCAGTGGCGCGACAGGCGCCGGCAGAAGGCGAGGCACGCGGGGGGGAGGAGGAAGCGGGGGAGAAGGAGAAGAGGGTGGGGGAAGGGCAGCTGGGCGGAAGCTGCAGCGGTTGAGGCGGTTGCCTCAGGAAACCGATAGCGCTGTAGGCTCCCGCGAACTGCTGGCTGTGGTTCGCACAAGAAGCGACAGCAGCTGCACACAGCGATAGCAGGAAAGGACCTGCGGCTGGAAGGGCTGCTGGAGGCGGTTGGAGCGGTTACACCTGCGGCAGCTGCGAGGTAGCGGCGGCTGGGATGAGGCGCTCAGGTGGCGGCGCCTGAGAGAAACGGCTGCGGCTGGCGCAACCTGACAGACGTTATGAAGCGGAAAGCCGAAAAGAGCAAAAGCGCTGCTGGCGGCTGCTGGCGGCTGCTGGCGGCTGGTGGCGGCTGGCTGCGGCTGAGAGCAGACAGACAGAGACGACCACACCACCTTAACGCAGCTCCTGCTCCTTGCTGTTTAGCTGCTCCGCAGGCTGAAACTCGCGACTTGCTGCCTTAGCAACAAAAACTGCGAAACAACGCTCCTCCGGCTGCTCCTGCTGCGAAAACGCTAGCTGTGCTAACGGGAGGCGCTAACTCGCGACCCACGCGAAACGGCAGGCTGCGAAAAGTGCGAAAAGGCCCTCATCTCCTCTCTCCAGCTCCCCGGCCAGCCAGGTCAGCCAGCAGACCTAACCACGCCGGCCGGGGTGAAGGCAGCGTGCAGGGCTTTCCAGCAGCACTACTCAGCTGCCGAGCCCACCGGTGTCTACGCAGCCAAGCCGGTGGACACAGCTGCGCGCGCCACGCTGCTGGGCAGCCTCACCTCCCACCTCACCCCCACCCAGGCCAGGGCTGCCGAGGGCCCCGATGGCATCCCTATGCTTTCAGAGGAGGAGCTGGGCCGGGCTCTGCAGGGCTGCGCGCACAGCAAGGCCCCGGGGTTAGATGGACTGCCCATGGAGGTCTATGACCGGCTGTGGGTGGAGCTGGGGCGGCCGCTGCGGGCCATGTTGCGAGAGGCCCTGGCAGACACCGCTGACCCTGCCCCCCTGGCTGAGTTCCTGACAGGCATCATCACCCTCGTGCCCAAGGCTGGCAAGCCGAGGGACCAGGTGGCCGGCTACCGCCCCATCACGCTCCTCAACTGCGACGTGCGCCTGGTGGCCAGGGCAGTGGAGGACCGGCTGCAGCTGCCCTTGGACCTGCTGGTGTCCCCCTCTCAGTCCGCCTTCATCCTGGGCAGGGACATCAGCGACAGCGTGCAGTTCCACCTAGGCCTGCTGGAGTACCTGCAGCAGCGGGGCAGCCCAGCCTGGCTGTTGTTGCTGGACCTGGCGGGTGCCTATGACAACGTGTCCTGGGGCTTGCTCCAGGACACGATGGAGGCCATGGGGTTCTGCCGGGAGGGGCATGTGCGCTGGGCTCAGCTGCTGCACCGGGGGGCCACAAGCCAGGTGCTGGTCAACGGCCACCTCACCGACAGCTTCCCCCTTGCGTCGGGGCTGCTGCAGGGCAGCGGGGCCTCCCCGCTCTACTGGTGCATCGTGCTTCAGCCGCTGGTCAGCTACCTCAGCTCGCTCCAGCTGGCAGGCCGCATCAGCACCCCCACCATCCCCTCCAGCCCTCTGGCCATGCACAGGGCCGCCCTGACCCCCGCGCTCCCCTCCAAGGAGTATGCGGACGACCTCACCATCGTGGTGCTCGATCGGGTCAGAGACGGGAAGGTGGTTGTGGAGGCCCTGGGCCTGTTCCGCGCCGCTGGGGGCCCTGCGCTGAGCGTGAGCAAGAGCTCAGCCCTGCCGTGCGCCCAGCCAGAGCCTGGGCCGGGCAACCAGGAGGGCTCAGGCCCCGAGGGGGCGGGGAGGGGAGGAAGGGGGGGTGACGGTGGGGAAGGGGGCGGGCAGGGGCAGGTGGGCGAGCAGGGGCTAGGGGGTGGGCTGGGGGAAGGTGGCGGGCAAGGGCAGCAGCAGGGCGGGCAGGAGCAGGGTGGGGAGCAGGAGCCGGAGGTGGTCATCCCAGCTGTCCGAGCGGGGGTGCCCGTGCGCCACCTGGGGGTCCCTCTTGGGGCGGCCTCCTACGCTGCCACCAGCGAGGCCGCCTTCGGTGGGGCGGCGGCGGCCATGATGGCAGCCTCCCTCCCTTGGCGGCCCCAAGGCCTCAACCTCCTGGGGCGGGTGCAGGTGGCACAGCAGTGCCTGGCCTCCAAGTCCATCTACCAAATGGCTTTCGTGCAACCCTCCGCTCCTCTGACGCAAGCCATGGCCGCGGCTGTCAACCGCTTTGTGGCAGCCTCAGACCTGCCCCAGGAGCGCAGCCCCAACAGCAGCCGCCTTTACCCTAACAAGGCCATCTGCGTGATGCCCCGGGGGGAGGGAGGGGTGGGGCTTCCCGACCTGGGGGTCACCAGCACGGCCATGCTGGCGAAGATGCTGGCCCAGCTCTGGTCGCCCCGGGTTCGTCCCTGGCAGCCTCTGACTCACAGCCTGCTGGCAGACCCCTCCCACGGCCTCAGCACGTGGGTCATCACCGACCCCACCGCCCCCCCCTCGCGAGGCATCAGCCCGCGGCTGCAAGCTCACGTGACGGCCCTGGCTGAGCTCAAGCTGTTCCGTGCGGTGCCCCCCGCTAGCCAGTCCTTCTTCTCGGTGCTGGCGGAGCCGCTGTGGTACAACGCGCAAGTCCGCATGAACCCAGCAGCTAGGGAGGCAGCAGCTGAGCAGGGTTGGACCCACGTCCGCCACGTGAGGGAGGCCCTGCATAGCCCCCAGCTGGAAGGGGAGGCCCGATGGGCTGCCGACCTGGTCAGGGCTTGCCTCCCCGAGCCCTGGCAGGGCATGGTGGACCGCCTGCAGCCTCCTCAGCCGGAGTGGGAGTGCCAGAGGGTTGGGCCAGGGGTGGGGTTTGTGATGCGGCGCACCCCCCTGCTCCAGCCCTCCCACTGGGTGGGCCCCAACGGCCGCCTCTACCCCCTAGACCCCACAGGGCAGGGGCCCCTAGGGGCTTTCTGGGCGGAGGGAGGGGCGGCCTGGGAGCCAGCTGCGGTGGCCCGACTCAACAAGCCCAGCTACAGGCTGACTCCGGAGGAGCGAGCCGCCCACCTCCGCCCTCTTCCCGCCGAGCATCACGTGGCGCAGGAGCAGGCTCAAGGGCAGGAGCAAGGAGGAGCCAGGGCGGTTGGCAGGGGCGGGGGGCGGGCAAGGGGGCGGGGCGGGGGCAGGGGGCGAGGGCGTGGAGGAGGTGGAGGGCGTTGGGGAGCAGGGGGCGGGGCGGGAGGGCAGGCTGCCGACCCAGCTGACGAGGGGCCTGGCACCTGGCCTAAGGAGGAGTGGCTCTTGGGCCCCTGGGCTCACCTGCAGCTGGACCCTCAGGTGTGGGGCATGGGCACCACCACCCTCCTGGACTTCTCTGTCAAGCATGCCAGGGTGCGCCTCCACCAGCTCCAGCGCGTCAGTGCCGACCCCCTCTACCCACCAGGTGGGGGCCTGTGGCCAGCGCTGTGGGGTGTGCGCCCCCCCCGGGCAGCGGGCGAACCGGAGGTGGCAGCGGTGGCTGATGGGGCCCTGAGGGAGCTGGAGCTCAAGTGGGAGGCCAGCGTGCAGCAGGTGGCAGGCCAGGGGGCAGCGGGGGAGCGGGAGCAGCAGGGCAGGGATGTGGAGGAGCGGCTCCCCGAGGAGGTGCAGGGCAGCCAACCGCCTCGCTGGCTTGACACCTCCGCCAGGGCGCACCAGCGACCCTCGCCGCAGATGAGGGCGGCCCAGCAGGCTGAGCGGCAGCTGGAGGCCCAGCAGCGGCGTGGGGGCAGGCAGCCAGTTGCTCAGCCCGCCCCCCGGGCCGACACCGTGGACCAGCTGGCTGTGGGTGTTCAGGCGGGCCAGCCGTGTGCGAAGGTGTGGAAGGAGCTGCTAGACCCCACCCTCCGTCGGGAGCATGTCATCGTGGCCTGGCGGGTGCTTCACGCCAGCCTCATGGTGGGGGCCTTGTGGGGCCACATCCTCAAGGGTACGGCTGCCCCGGGCTCTTCCGCCTGCCGCTTCTGCCAGCCGGGGCACTTGGAGACCCTCACCCACGCCTTCCTGACCTGCCCCGCCGTGGTCCCAGCCTGGGAGTGGGTGCTGGACGTGTACGGCCGCCTCACAGGCACCCGCCCCCCCTCAGGCGACGCCATGCTGCTCCTCAGTGGGCGCCCCACCCGCGGCGAGGCCCCCCCCTTTCAGCCCCCTGACAGCCTGCTGTGGCTGCGGCTGCGCGTTGCCTACCTGGGCGCAGTGTGGCGCCTTCGCAGCTCAGGAGCCGCTACAGCCCTGCAGCCACAACAGGTGGCGAGGCGGGTCGTGGAGGAGGTCATCTCCACCCTCACCACGGCCGTCAAGCGGGACTGGCATCGGGTGGGGAGGGACATCCGCGTGGGCCTCTGCGGCGCTGTGCCCTCCACCTGGTTCAGGGGAAAGGACCCGGAGCTGGACGCTGCCCACTTCGACCAGCTGTGGCCCGAGGCGTCGGGGGGCTGGTTTGCCAAGCAGCCCAGGAGGGAGCGGAGGGGAGGGCAGGAGTGGGGCAGAGGGGAGGGTTGGGGCAGGAGGAGTGGAGGAGGAGAGGGCAGCAGGGAGGCCTAGGCATGGGGAGGGCAGGGCGCAGGGGGGGGGAGAGCTAGTGGTTCGCCTCTCCTTGCAGTGGCCCGTCCCCTTCCCCATCGAGCCAGCCTGAGCTTCAGGGTTGCTGGTGGGGGCTTAGGGCGTTCGGTGGGCCCATGGCCAAGCTGCGCAGCACGCTGCCTGCCAGCTTGCTGGTGCCCTGCAGGCCGTGCCTCCCACTCCTCAGAGCTGGAACCGGAAGAGGGAATGCCATACCGGCGCCGGCTAGGCCCCCCTCTGGCTGGCTGGGTAGCTGGCTGCGTGTTGCCTCGCCTCGACCTACACTGAGCCACCCGCTGCCGCTCCTCCCGCCTAGCCCTCCTGTCATCCGGGGAGGGGCGCGGAGGTGCCCTCGCGGCGGTGTCAAGCCAGCGGGGAGGCTGACTACCCTGCAGCTCACCGGGCCCAACCCGCACCGTGCCGAGCCGGGTGCCCAGCCCGGTGGAGGGACCAAGCTCCTGGGCTGGGAGATGGGCAACTGCGCCTGGCCCCGTGACCTCCGTGCGGCAAGAGGCGGTGGGGGCCGCTGCCTCGGCGTCCATGGGGTCAAGGGAGGGAGAGCTGGCGGAAGGTTCCCCACCCACCCACTGCCCGGCTGCGGCTAGGCCCCTAGCTGTGGCATCTCTCAGCTTACGGGCAGCGAGCTTGCCCTTGGAGGCCAGCACCGCGCCCTTCAAGAGGGCCTTGCCCAGCAACCCCAAGTGCCCCGGGGAGCGCGGAGAGGCTGATAGGGGAAAACCGGCAAGGGAGCCAGTGGCAACAGACCCCTCAAGAGGCACGGGATGGACAGCGGGAGGAACAACAAGGGGGGGAGGGGCGGCCCAAGGGGGGTTCAGGGGGGCAGAGAGCTGCTGGGGGGGAAGAGGGATGTGGGGGAGATGCACCCCTCGGGGTGGGACAGAGCAAGGCGCATGCGCTCGGGACACAAAAGCCCCCTGGGCGCTGGGCTGGAAGGTGGTGGGCGTTGGAAAGAGGGTAGAGAGCACGGGTCGGGTAAGGCGTGGGCGATCCAAAACCATCGGAGAAGGCACGGCCCCAGCCCCAGCCCCAGCCCCAGCCCCAGCCCCAGCCCCAGCCCCAGCCCCAGCCCCAGCCCCAGCCCCAGCCCCAGCCCCAGCCCCAGCCCCAGCCCCAGCCCCAGCCCCAGCCCCAGCCCCAGCCCCAGCCCCAGCCCCAGCCCCAGCCCCAGCCCCAGCCCCAGCCCCAGCCCCAGCCCCAGCCCCAGCCCCAGCCCCAGCCCCAGCCCCAGCCCCAGCCCCAGCCCCAGCCCCAGCCCCAGCCCCAGCCCCAGCCCCAGCCCCAGCCCCAGCCCCAGCCCCAGCCCCAGCCCCAGCCCCAGCCCCAGCCCCAGCCCCAGCCCCAGCCCCAGCCCCAGCCCCAGCCCCAGCCCCAGCCCCAGCCCCAGCCCCAGCCCCAGCCCCAGCCCCAGCCCCAGCCCCAGCCCCAGCCCCAGCCCCAGCCCCAGCCCCAGCCCCAGCCCCAGCCCCAGCCCCAGCCCCAGCCCCAGCCCCAGCCCCAGCCCCAGCCCCAGCCCCAGCCCCAGCCCCAGCCCCAGCCCCAGCCCCAGCCCCAGCCCCAGCCCCAGCCCCAGCCCCAGCCCCAGCCCCAGCCCCAGCCCCAGCCCCAGCCCCAGCCCCAGCCCCAGCCCCAGCCCGATGCTGCTGCTGCTGCTGCTGCTGCTGCTGCTGTTGCCGGTGCTGTTGCCGCTGCTGCTGCTGCTGTTGTTACAGTTCAACTTCAGACCTGGTATGCATGAGCTTTGAATGCGCTTGCAAGTCTTTTAGCCTTGCATGCGTGAGATGTGACTTTCGGTTTACTTAAGCTGAGGCAAGGCAAGATTCGAGATGGATTGGTTGACGGTAGAATGGCCTTCACACAGACTACTCGGGATCACTGATTAGAGAGCTGAGAAGAATGTAGAGACATGTAAGGATGGATCCTGGCCACTCGATGTCTGAAGCGCGCTACTTCCAGAGTACGAAAGCATCAGCAACAGCCACTAAGCAGCCACTACCACTGTCGGAATAGATGCTGGCCTCCGTCGCCAGCCATGTATACTGCTGCCCCGGCTATACTCTAACATTTGGTTTCCTCACATCGATCATCAGCCTGTGTTCTTGCCTCACGCAACGCAGTAGTCGAGCTGTTGAGATATTTTTGGGGCAGTACCTCCGGTGCAAGAACGCCGAAGGCTCAAGCTACCGCTGACACACCAGCACCATCGCAATGTGAGCTTGCTCAGCTGCTTAACTCGCAGCGCTGACCTGCAGTGTTTGTACCTGCAGTGTTTCAGATGCCTACCCGCGAAAGCGGTGCCCACCTGCGAAAGCAGTGACTACCCGCGAGAGCGGTGACTACCTGCGCAAGCAGTGCTTTACCTGCTGCATGCAGTGCTACCTGCTCTTTGCAGTGGACTCTGGACTCCGTACCTCGCGGGACCTTAGTACCTCGCGGGACCTCAGTACCACGCGGGACCAGCCCGGCACCTTAGCTTCACTTCGGAGCCGAGTTAACATGTAGCTCACAGCGGAGCACACCACCATCAACCCCACCACCACCCTCACGATCCGTTGACATTGCAAAACCAGCCATGTTTAATTGGTTGTGTCTCAGCTTCTACCAGTCCATTAGGGCACACAGTCGGGCCAAAACACTAAGCACGGTACCATCAAAGCCATCAGCACGGTTACAAACCATTACAGTTCACTGGCTCAACAGCCTGCGGACACCTCCATCAACGCCACCACCACCCATTATCACGATACGCCCAGGCATACACGTCGACCTCTTGCTGGGTTATCATCATCAAGTTAAACCATGAGCCTCAGACCACAGAACACACCACCAGCCATGTTACAAGGCTGTGTCTCCACCTTCCATTGTTTCCTTGCACGCTGCCTTAACATCCACGGCCAGGTCAGGATCAAACCTCCTACCACAGAGTTGTAAGGCACAGTTACACACCACTGATCATAGTCCACTGGCTCAATCTACCATCAGGCCAACCCACTAAGAGGTACCTTCCTCCTCACCTTCTGCCACGTTACACACCACACAACCCAAGGCATCAACCATCACGGTTACAACCATCTCAGGCCACAGTCTCAACCTACATTATTGCAGAGCTCAGTCATCAGGCCTTGCAGCCACAAAAGCACAGCAACCACAACCCTCTACATGTGGTAACAGTGCACAACCAGAGCACAACATCACAACATCAGACCAGCTGACCCTATGACACCAGCCGCCGAGCTGTGCCATGTTGTCACCAGCTAACTCCAGCTGCCCAGCTGAGCGCACCATCATGACAGAACACCGTCAGCATCAGCTACATCAAGCATCTCCTGCTACCCAGCCAGAATCAATACCGTGGACAACCTGCACAAGCAGGTCAGCACATCAATGGCACGCAGAGCTAGGCCAGCTCAGCATCCAGCCACAACAATCAAGCCGCTAGCTGCATAGCTTGCGCACACTCATACGCTCAGCACCAGTCAGCGGACGCGCTGTCACGCCGAGCTAACTTTCATCTGTACACCTCCGTCTTGGGAGTGAACACACACTGAAGGGCGTTCCGTCGTCCTGGGCATACATACCCAAATACTCCGGGCATTCCATTGGCCCCAAACACTCCAGGCATTCCGACTGCCACGGGAACGGAGTCGCTCTCCGCACCCCATCCTCAACTGCACATCGATGAACAATCAGCGACTGCAGATCCACAGTACCAGCGCCTCCTAGCGGCTGCACTGGCTGGCAAAGCACGCCAGTTTCAAATCCAGGGAATCTCATTGACCACATTGGACGGGGGACTCGCCGGCTTTACATCCCGGTGGGACCCATGCGCACCGCCCTACTCCGTGAAGCACATGACATCCCCATCTCCGAACATCAAACCTACGCACAACTATCACGCCATTTCTTCTGGCCCCGCATGGCAGCATCAGTTCACAACTTCGTCTTACTCAATCACTACCATCTCATACTATCACCATCTTCTCTTACTATCTTCTCGTGCTACCACTATCTTTGCTTTCTTATGCTTCTCTCCATTCGGCTAATTTCATTCCTGGACGATGTCTTCACCGTCAGCTGACACAAGCTCTACTGTGGACACCGAGACTAAATCAAGACCTTTAGCTCGTGCTCTCTTGCATGAGACTTGCATGAGGTTTACATGATTGCTTGTTTGCATGTAGCCTGTGCATGTCTGCTTTTCACTTGCCTGCTTGCTCTGTGATCGCATGACTGTTTTTCATAGACACTGGAAGCTCCGGGACGTAGCTTTTTGGAGTGGGGGAGAATGTTACAGTTCAACTTCAGACCTGGTATGCATGAGCTTTGAATGCGCTTGCAAGTCTTTTAGCCTTGCATGCGTGAGATGTGACTTTCGGTTTACTTTAGCTGAGGCAAGGCAGGATTCGAGATGGATTGGTTGACGGTAGAATGGCCTTCACACAGACTACTCGGGATCACTGATTAGAGAGCTGAGAAGAATGTAGAGACATGTAAGGATGGATCCTGGCCACTCGATGTCTGAAGCGCGCTACTTCCAGAGTACGAAAGCATCAGCAACAGCCACTAAGCAGCCACTACCACTGTCGGAATAGATGCTGGCCTCCGTCGCCAGCCATGTATACTGCTGCCCCGGCTATACTCTAACAGCTGTTGCTGTTGCTGCTGCGCTACAGGCACCAACCTCGCCCCCTCTGTGCCAGCAGTGCCACCCCCTGCTGAGGTGCGCTGGTGAGGTGTGGCGGCAGCCGGGGGCTGACTAGCTGTGATAGCCCTGCCGTCCAGCGACTGCGCCCCTCCGCAGTCGGGCCGAGAGGCCTCGTCTTGGGTAGAAGCGGGTGAGGCAGAGGGGGAGGGGAGGAGAGCTGATAGCAGCTCCGGCTGAGGGACAAGGGTGCTCCTACCGGCTCGGAGGGCCCTGCTAGCGGCGGAGAACACGACGGCTAGAGCCTTGCCCCCCACATCCCCCGACTTACCTCCGGTGGAGTTGGTCATGTCCATGCGGGGAAGAAGGGACCTCCTGCCTCGTGTAGGAGCTGCTGCACCGCCAAGCTGGAAAGGCCGACTCGCGGGCCCCTGACCAGTGGAGGGGGCGGCTGGGCTGCTAGGCGACAGACCCTGCGCCTCCTTCTCCCCCGGCTGCGCTGACTCACCCCTTGAGCACACCCGGGCAGCCCAGGACGGGCCCAGCCACGGAGACCCCCCAGAAAGCTCTGCTGTAGCTGGGCCCCAAGAGCTATCAAACCGGGAAGGCCTTCCACGGGACGGAGCAGACGGGTGGATCCCGAGACCCTTGAGCCCTGGCCCTCTAGCCCCTGAGGCATCCCCTGCCACCGCTACAGCCTCTTTCCCCGCCCCCGCTCCCACCCCAGGGTTGTGCTGCTGCTGCTGCTGCTGCTGGGCCACCTGGGCGCCCTGCGCCACCCGGGCCCCCTCATCCCCAACTGTGCCACCCCCATCTGAGGAGCGCTTGAGGGGGGCGACAGCAGCTGAGGCAGGGTTAGGGTCCCGGGAGGTAGGGCTGTGCTGCTGCCGCTGCTGGGCCACCTGGGCGCCCTGCGCCACCCGGGCCCCCTCATCCCCAGCCGTGCCACCCCCAACAGAGGTGCGCTGGAGGGGGGCGGCAGCAGCTGAGGCAGGGTGAGGGCCCCGGGAGGTAGGGCTATGCAGCATCTGCTGCTGCTGAGCACCCTGGGCGCCCTGCGCCACCCGGACCCCCTCATCCCCAGCTGCGCCACCCCCATCTGAGGTGCGCTGGAGGGGGGCGGCAGCAGCTGAGGCAGGGTGAGGGCCCCGGGAGGTAGGGCTATGCAGCATCTGCTGCTGCTGAGCACCCTGGGCGCCCTGCGCCACCCGGACCCCCTCATCCCCAGCTGTGCCACCCCCATCTGAGGTGCGCTTGAGGGGGGCGGCAGCCGCTGAGGCAGGGTCAGGGTCCCGGGAGGTAGGGCTGTGCTGCTGCCGCTGCTGGGCCACCCGGGCCCCCTCATCCCCAGCCGTGCCACCCCCAACTGAGGTGCGCTGGAGGGGGGCGGCAGCAGCTGAGGCAGGGTGAGCGCCCCGGGAGGTAGGGCTATGCAGCGTCTTCTGCTGCTGAGCACCCTGGGCGCCCTGCGCCACCCGGGCCCCCTCATCCCCAGCTGTGCCACCCCCAACTGAGGTGCGCTGGAGGGGGGCGGCAGCAGCTGAGGCAGGGTCAGGGTCCCGGGAGGTAGGGCTGTGCTGCTGCCGCTGCTGGGCCACCTGGGCGCCCTGCGCCACCCGGGCCCCCTCATCCCCAGCTGTGCCACCCCCATCTGAGGTGCGCTGGAGGGGGGCGGCAGCAGCTGAGGGAGGGTGAGGGAGGGTGAGGGAGGGTGAGTAAGGGTGAGGGAGGGTGAGGGAGGGAGGCAGGGAGGGTGAGGGTGAGGGAGGGGGAGGTAGAGCTGGGGGGTCACCTGGTGACTGGGTAGGGGGCTGAGCTGGGTGTGGTGGGGGAGGTTGAGCAAGGGGGGGTGGAGGAGGTAGAGCAAGGGGGTCATCAGGTGGCTGGGAAGGGAGCTGGGCAGGGGGCTGAGGAGGAGGATGGAAAGGGGGAGGGGGGGGAGGTTGAGCAAGGGTGTCACCTGGTGGTTGGGTATGGGGCTGGGCAGGGGGTGGAGGGGGAGATAGAGCAGGTGGGTCACCTGGTGGCTGGGCAGGGGGTGGTGGGGGGGGCTGAGCAGGGGGAGGTGGGGGAGGTTGAGCAGGGGGAGGCGGGGGAGGATGAACGGGGGGTCAACCAGGATGCTGGGCAGGCGGTTGGGGAGGAGGATGGGCAGGGTGAGGCGGGGGAGGTTGAGCAGGGGGGTCACCTGGTGGCTGGGCAGGGGCCTGAGCAGGGGGGGGTCCTTGGTCGAGAAGAGGCTGGGTGTCCCCCCACAGCTGCAGGATCTGCAGCTTGCCCCAGCCAGTAGGAGTGGCATACACCTCAGGCAGCAGGGCTAGCTTTGGGTCCCCTAGAGGGGGCACCACGACAGCCTCCACTATGGCCCCGTTACCCCCAAGCGACCCCCAGAAACTGCTTGTGCGGGAATGGGCACCCAGCCGCTCGCTGAGCACGACTGCTGTGTGCAGGTCCAGGGCCTCCGGCAAGCCCGCTGTTGGGGCCGGGCTGACCTTGTACCCCACTGCCTTGAGCACCCCCTCTACCAGACCCTCCCTAGACGCCAGGGGGTAGTGGTGGTGGAAGACCAGCTTGACTGCACCTGGGGGGGGGCCATGGTCCATGGGCTCCACGGGCACACGCACGTTCCGGCCAAAGAGAGGCATCTCCAACCACGGCTGGGAGATGAACTGGGAGTTCAAGGCCCTTCCCTCCATGCTGGCTGCATCATGCACGACCACCAAGCTGTAGAGGGGGTGGCCTGCAGTGTGGAGGGTGGAGAGGGAGGCAACAACACTGCCATGCCGCTGTTTGTGAGCCAGCAGGGCTGTGCTGCAAGTCTCTGCGAGAGCCCAGGCATCTTCATAAGGGGCAGGCAGCAGGGGGTTAAGCTGTTGGAGCCGCAGCAGCTCCTTGCTGGCGACGCGCCCGATTGGCATTAGCCATGCCATGGGCCCGCCGACCAGGGGCTCAAAAAGGGGAGGGCATGGGTCCCGGGACAAGAGAGGGGCCCGGGACCACGCAAAGTGCCGAAAGACAGGCACAAGCTGCTGCGATCTGCAGCTGGCCTCCATGACGCGATGAGCCGAAGCAACCTGGAGGGCCACAGGCGCAGGCAACACGCGAGCTTGAGACGGGCACAAACTAAGGGTCAAGCGCACTGGTTGAGCACTTAACTCAGCCTTCCCCCATTGACCCGGGGGCTAGGCTTGGTTCTCAGGTACGCCGGCTCGCACTGAATTCAGTGGAGCAAACCCCGGCGGTGGGCCTCCGACCGTTGTCGTCTCCTTGGCAGTGACGCGACAGGCGCCGGCAGAAGGCGAGGCACGCGGGGGGGAGGAGGAAGGGGGGGAGAAGGAGAAGAGGGTGGGGGAAGGGCAGCTGGGCGGAAGCTGCAGCGGTTGAGGCGGTTGCCTCAGGAAACCGACAGCGCTGTAGGCTCCCGCGAACTGCTGGCTGTGGGTCGCACAAGAAGCGACAGCAGCTGCACACAGCGATAGCAGGAAAGGACCTGCGGCTGGAAAGGCTGCTGGAGGCGGTTGGAGCGGTTACACCTGCGGCAGCTGCGAGGTAGCGGCGGCTGGGATGAGGCGCTCAGGTGGCGGCGCCAGAGAGAAACGGCTGCGGCTGGCGCAACCTGACAGACGTTATGAAGCGGAAAGCCGAAAAGAGCAAAAGCGCTGCTGGCGGCCGTTGGCGGCTGCTGGCGGCTGCTGGCGGCTGCTGGCGGCTGGCTGCGGCTGAGAGCAGACAGACAGAGACGACCACACCACCTTAACGCAGCTCCTGCTCCTTGCTGTTTAGCTGCTCCGCAGGCTGAAACTCGCGACTTGCTGCCTTAGCAACAAAAACTACGAAACAACGCTCCTCCGGCTGCTCCTGCTGCGAAAACGCTATCTGTGCTAACGGGAGGCGCTAACTCGCGACCCACGCGAAACGGCAGGCTGCGAAAAGTGCGAGAGGCGAAAAGTCCCGTTGTTGCTGGATCTAGCGGGGCCCTATGACAACGTGGGTGTTCAGGCGGGCCAGCCGTGTGCGAAGGTGTGGAAGGAGCTGCTAGACCCCACCCTCCGTCGGGAGCACGTCATCGTGGCCTGGCGGGTGCTTCACGCCAGCCTCATGGTCGGTGCCTTGTGGGGTCACATCCTCAAGGGGGCGGCTGCCCCGGGCTCGTCCGCCTGCCGCTTCTGCTAGCCGGGGCACCTAGAGACTCTCACCCACGCCTTCCTGACCTGCCCCGCCGTGGTCCTAGCCGGGGAGTGGGTGCTGGACGTGTACGGCCGCCTCACAGGCACCCGCCCCCCCTTAGGCGACGCCATGCTGCTCCTCAGTGGTCGCCCCACCCGTGGCGAGGCCCCCCCTTCCAGCCCCCTGACAGCCTGCTGAGGCTGCGGCTGCGCGTTGCCTACCTGGGCGCAGTGTGGCGCCTCCGCAGCTCAGGAGCCGCTACAGCCCTGCGGCCACAGCAGGTGGCGAGTCGGGTAGTGGAGGAGGTCATCTCCACCCTCACCACGGCCGTCAAGCGTGACTGGCATCGGGTGGGGAGGGACATCCGCGTGGGCCTCTGCGGCGCTGTGCCCTCCACCTGGTTCAAGGGAAAGGACCCGGAGCTGGACGCTGCCCATTTCGACCAGCTGTGGCCCGAGGCGTCGGGGGCCTGGTTTTCCAAGCAGCCTAGGAGGGAGCGGAGGGGAGGGCAGGAGGGGGCAGAGGGGAGGGTTGGGGCAGGAGGAGTGGAGGAGGAGAGGGCAGCAGGGAGGGCTAGGCAGGGGGAGGGCAGGGCGCAGGGGGGGGGAGAGCTAGTGGTTCGCCTCTCCTTGCAGTGGCCCGTCCCCTTCCCCGTCGACCCAGCCTGAGCTGCAGGGTTGCTGGTGGGGGCTTAGTGCGTTCCGTGGGTGGGGTGGGCTAGGCTTCGGGCGGTTGACTGGATGTCAGGGGACCCGGGGCTCAGATGGTCTTGGGGTGAGTGTTGGGGGTAGGGTTTCTAAGTTTCAGGTCGAGGGGCGGGGCTTAGGCTCGTGTGGGTAGTTTTGTGGGGAGGGTCTGAGGAGGTGTGTAGAGCTAGGGTGGAGGGCGTTGGTGTGGGGGAGTGTCTTGACGTTGTCCTAGGTAGGGGGTTGCTTGGGTTGTGTGGACTTTTGCTTGGGGTGTGTAAACCTTTCCTTGGGGTGTGTGGACGGGGTTTGGATGGGGTGTTTGGATGGGGTGCTTGGGGATCGTGTATGGGGAAACCTTGTTTGATGTAGTCTTCCCTTTTCTTCTTTTCTTTAGTCACTCTCACTCTCTTGTAATGCTCCTCCATAGACAAAAAGGGGCGGGAGCAAGGAGGAGCCAGGGCGGTTGGCAGGGGACCTGACCTGGCTCGTGGCCCCCCGGTGCAGCAGGCGAGCCCAGCGCACATGCCCCTCCCGGCAGAACCCCATGGCCTCCATTGTGTCTTGGAGCAAGCCCCAGGACACGTTGTCATAGGCCCCCGCTAGGTCCAGCAACAACAGCCAGGCTGGGCTGCCCCGCTGCTACAGGTGCTCCAGCAGGCCCAGGTGGAACTGCACGCTGCCGCTGATGTCCCTGCCAAGGATGAAGGCTGATTGAGGGGGGGACACCAGCAGGTCCAAGGGCAGCTGCAGCCGGTCCTCCACTGCCCTGGCCACCAGGCGCACGTCGCAGTTGAGGAGCGTGATGGGGCGGTAGCCGGCCACCTGGTCCCTCGGCTTGCCAGCCTCGGGCACGAGGGTGATGATGCCTGTCAGGAACTCTGCCAGGGGGGCAGGGTGAGCGGTGTCTGCTAGGGCATCTTGCAACATGGAATGCAGCGGCCGCCCCATCTGCACCCACAGCCGGTCATAGACCTCCATGGGCAGCCCATCTAGCCCCGGGGCCTTGCTGTGCGCGCAGCCTTTCAGAGCTCGGCCCAGCTCCTCCTCCGATAGCATAGGGCTGCCATCGGGGCCCTCGGCAGCTCTGGTCTGGGTGGGGGTGAGGTGGGAGGTGAGGCTGCCCAGCAGCGTGGCGCGCGCAGCTGTGTCCACCGGCTTGGCTGCGTAGACTCCGGCGGGCTCTGCGGCTGAGTAGTGCTGCTGGAAAGCCCTGCACGCTGCCTTCACCCCGGCCGGAGTGGTGAGGTCTGCTGGCTGACCTGGCTGTCCGGGGAGCTGGAGAGAGGAGATGAGGGTGGGGGTGTGCGCGGGCTGGTCGCGATGGTAGAAGTAGAAGGAAGAGCGGTCGCCGTAGTACTGGTCGAGGACTGCGCTGGCCAGCAGGGACCGCTGGGCCCCCTGCTCCCTCGCCCCCACACCCGCCAGGTGTTACAGTTCAACTTCAGACCTGGTATGCATGAGATTTGAATGCGCTTGCAAGTCTTTTTAGCCTTGCATGCGTGAGATGTGACTTTCGGTTTACTTAAGCTGAGACCAACCAGGCCTTGGGGAGTTTTTAGATGAGATTGGGGATCACTGATTTGAGAGCTGAGAAGAATGTAGTTCAAGACTGAGACATGTAAGGAGGGATCCTGGCTACTCGATGTCTGAAGCGCGCGACTTCCAGAGTACGAAAGCATCAGCAACAGCCACTACGCAGCCACTACCACTGTCGGAATAGATTCTGGCCTCCGTCGCCAGCCATGTATACTGCTGCCCCGGCTATACTCTAACGCAGTAATCGAGCTTTTGAGATACTTTTGGGCAGTACCTACGGTGCAAGAATGCCAAAGGCTCAAGCTACCGCTGACCCATCGCAATGTAAGCTTGCCCACCTGCTCAACTCGCAGCGCTGACCTGCAGTGGTTGTACCTGCAGCGTTTCAGATGCCTACCCGCGAAAGCGGTGCCCACCTGCGTTAGCAGTGACTACCCGCGAGAGCGGTGTTTACCTGCGTTAGCGGTGGCTACCTGCTCTTTGCAGTGAAATCTGGACTCCGTACCTCGCGGGACCTTAGTACCTCGCGGGACCAGCCCGACAGCTTAGCTTCACTTCGCAGCCGCGTTGACATGCAGCCCACAGCGACGCACACCACCATCAACCCCACCACCACCCTCACGATACGTTGACATTGTAAAGCCAGCCATGTTTAATTGGCCTGTCTCAGCTTCTACCAGTCCATCAGGGCACACAGTCTGGCCAATGCATCAAGCACGGTACCATCAAAGCCATCAGCACGGTTACAAACCATTACAGTTCACTGGCTCAGCCTTCCATCATGCCATCTCCTCCCCCTAACCAACCATCATGGCACCAATCCTTCTCACAACATCAGAACCACAAATGACGCCACCACACGGCTGACACAAAACAAGCACAGACCATGACCACTGGCTACAACACCAACACAATCAGCATGCACACTCCTTGCACAACCTTCCAATCTACTCCTTGCAGCGTCCCTACACAACCTGCCCTATACATAGCCTCATCTCTATCAACACAACCAGCCTGCTCAGGCAGAGAACACGTCCCTACACATCCTGCCCTAAGTAGAGGCACCTTACATTGGCAACAACACATACCTGGCCACCTCTATACACAGAACCACACCCAGCATGTGATCACCATGAACATCACCCTGCGGTGCACCTGCAACAGTGGTAATGCGTGGGCCCGGAAAAACTCGTAAATGCAAGCGCTAATGGGTCTAAGGACTTCTTTCAGCCTAAGGTCGGCGTCTAGAAGTCTCGTAGTGTTAACTACGGCTAGGTCTCAGCTCGACGCTGGAGCTAAGGACCGCTAAACTGACTTACTATTGCTTATAAAGCAACAGCGCCCGAATTCACTAAGAACCGTGGGAGACCGTAGAACCGTAGGTGGTCGAGGCAGACCGACCGAAACCGTTAGGGAGACGTCTTACAGTATTCCGTGGACAAAGGACTATTGTTCTTCAGTTCTCTTCTCTCCTCCGTAAACACTACAACAACTCGCTTAAAACCTACCGACATCATTCAGTGAGAAACAACGTCATTAGGCAACGTGGCACTTCATGTAAAAGAAAAACAGCAATTGTTCATGCATCCTACCGTGCAATCGTGTACTCTTACACTCTCCCCCACTTAGAGAGAGCTTCGTCCCGAAGCGTGCAGTTGAAAGTGCTATGTGTGTGCCATGCAACCAACAGTGTGACAACAACAGACAGGCAAGCATGTGTTCAAACAACCCTATCTAACCCTAACCTACGCTGGCTGCATCCATCCTTTGGGCTGCTTGGTGCGGAAAGCATATGCTCGTAACAACTTCTTGAGGACGTTCTGGGTCAAGTCTTCTTGTAGTTGTGCCAGAGGCACCCAACTGTTCTCGTGTTCAGGGTGGCCAAGCCACTTCACTTGCAGCTGGAGTTTACCGCGCTGGAAGCGGTGGTTGCGGAAGGCTTCTACGTGGTAATGTGCTTCACCGTCGATAATGTCTGGCTCGGGCGGAGGTACGGGGTTGCGAGTGGGGAACCGCGCACTGCCGTCGTGGTGCAACTTGACGTGCGACACGTGTACAACCGGGTGGACTGATTTCCACTCAGCAGGTAGTTGAAGCCGCAGGGCGACAGGGGTGACGACCTCCAGGACCTTGAAGGGGCCGTGCTGCCCGGGGGTAAACTTGCGGGCGGCGCCGGCAGCTTGCGTGGCTGGTCTGATGTGGGTAAAGAAGCTATCACAAAGGTAAACCATGTCACCAGTGGAGAATTTGTGATCCTGACGGTGGGCATTAGCATACTTGACCTGCCGCTCTTGAGCTTTGATGAGGTGTTGTGTAGCGGCGGCGATGTTGGTAGCCATGCGTTGCAGGAAGGCTGGGGCACTCTCGCTGGTATTCGGTGTGACCCGTGCTGGAGCAGCTGATGACACTGCTAGAGACAAAGGAGTGTGAGGTTCCTGTCCGGAGTTGAGCATGAAAGGGGAATAGCCTGTACTGGCTTGGACAGATGCGTTGTAGGCAAACTCAACGGCGGTGAGGTGGTTGTCCCAGTCTGTGTGGTGCGGCGAGACGTAGTTGCGCAACATGTCTTCAATGGTGCGGTTAGCGCGCTCAGTCTGACCGTCAGTCTGGGGATGGTTGGCTGTGGAGATGTTTAAGTGGGTCCCGGTCTTGGCAAAGAGCTGTTGCCAGAAGTTGGAGGTGAACCTGGGGTCCCGATCAGAGATGATGACCTTGGGGAGGCCGTGGTACTTGAAGACGGAGTCGAAGAAGAGCTGGGCCAGCTCAGGGGCTGACACTGTGGTGGTGGTGGGGACAGTATGGATCATTTTAGTCAGCTTGTCCACAAAGACGACAATGGCGTCGTGGCCAGCCGAGGTGACAGGTAGCTGGGTGATCAAGTCCATGCTGACCTGCTCCCACCGGTGCTGGGGCACGGGCAAAGGCTGCAAAAGGCCAAAGGGTTTTGTGGTGCTAGACTTGTTCCGCTGGCAGTGGGTGCAAGTGCGAATGTAGTCATGCACTGCAGCTGCCATGCGTGGCCAGTAGACAAGGCGGGACAGCCGGAGGTAAGTTTTGTCCCGACCAAGATGGCCAGCCGTGGGGACATCGTGTGCCTCACACAACAGGTCCGTGCGTAAGGGGCCCGCTGGAATGTACAGTAAAGGGGTCCCTCGACCTGTGTGATACAGCAGATTGTCCTGAACCGTAAACTGCCGTGCGCGTCCCTTGAGGGCGGCAGTGAGATGACGCTGATACTGAGGATCGGTAGCCGCAGCATCGCGTATGTTCCGTAGCCGTGATTGGTCGACAGAGATGGTTGTCTCAGTGACCTGGGCGGGGTTGCTCTGTGTCCGTCGCCCAACCGACAGTAATTGATAATCCGACCGACGTGACAGGGCGTCTGCCACTATGTTCTGTTTGCCCGGGATATGATCTATGATGCAGTCGTACTCTTGAAGGACCTCCATCCACCGCGCTTGGCGACGGCAATCGAGGCGAGGCTGTGTTTGAATGTGCTTTGTAGCCCAATTGTCCGTGAGTAGGGTAAATGACGCACCAAGGAGGTAGTGACGCCATACCTTGAGGGCCTCCACCAGAGACAGGAGCTCCTGCTCATGGGTGGGATAGTTCCGTTCCGCTGGCAGTAGTTTACGGGAGTGATAGGCCACGACCCGCTCGGCTGAACCGGTACCCTGAGAGAGCACAGCACCAATGCCGATTGAAGATGCATCACATCGTAGCGTATATGGTTGCGAAGGATCTGGAGCAATGAGAATAGGTGCAGAGACGAGTGCCTGCTTCAGAGCGTCAAAGGCTGACTGCTGGGCCTGACCCCATGCCACGACACCCTGCTTGTCATGCCCGTCTGCTCTGGTCAGAGCGGTGAGAGGTGCTGCAATGGTAGAGAAGTCCTTTACAAAGCGGCGGTAGTAGTTAGCTAGGCCCAGAAAGCTGCGCACGTCATGCACAGTTGTGGGAATGGGCCAGGATTTAACCGCAGCTACCTTGGCTGGATCGCATGCAATGCCCGAGGCAGAGACAATGTGACCAAGGAAGGATGTCTGGTCCATGCCGAACTCACACTTGGAGAGCTTGGCATAGAGCTTATGTTTGCGGAGTAGGTCGAGCACGCGCCGAAGGTGGGCTAAGTGCTCTTGCGGGGTGCGGGAGAAGATCAGAATGTCATCTAGGTAGACCAGGACGCAGTCATCTAAGAGATCATGTAAGACGTCATTCATGAGACGCTGGAACGTGGCTGGTGCATTGCACAACCCGAAGGGTAGCACCGTGAATTCAAAATGACCGTAGCGTGTGCGGAAAGCTGTTTTGTGGATGTCCTCGGGGGCAACCCGGATTTGATGGTAACCCTGGCGCAGGTCTAGCTTGCTGAACACCTTGGCACCATGGAGCCGATCTAGTAGTGTGTCTAGGCGTGGAAGGGGGTACTTGTTCTTGATGGTCAAACGGTTGAGAGGGCGGTAATCGATGCACATGCGGAATGAGCCATCCTTTTTGCGCACAAGCAACACACCGGAGGCATAGGGAGAGGTGCTGGGGCGAATGAAGCCCTTGTCCAAGAGCTCCCCTATTTGCTGTTTCAACTCTGCTAGCTCACTGCTGGACACATTGTAGATGGGCCGCGCCGGGGGTGGCTTGGCTTGTTGGAGCTCAATACGGTGGTCCACGGAGCGCTCTGGTGGCAGTCCATGCGGAAGGTCTGATGGGAACACATCGGCATACTCCTGCACAATGGGAGAACAATCCAAAACCTGATGACAGGTCTCGGCATTGCTGTCAGCCGGGGTGATGGAGACTAGGAAGACTGGACACTTATTACTGATGGCTGTGCGGAGCTGCGCCGAGCTTATGAGCAAAGGGCTGCCGCTGGTGTTTGTGGTGCCTGGCTGCTTTACAGGGGGCCGGAGTGTGTGCTGCCGTCCTGCATGACGGAATCGCATGATGTTGGCTTTCCAATCGATGCGGGGATTGATTTCCGCAAGCCAGGGCTTACCCAGGATGATGTCGAAGTCGTGAAGGTGTGTAACATGCAGTGTTTGCTCGCCCTTGTAGGTACCCAGCCGGAACCGCGCATTGGGAATCATGGCGCTGCTCTGCTGTTGATGGCCGTCGGCTAGGCTGATGTAGTCGGGGCTCACTTTCTGGGCAGTCTGAATGCCATACTTTGTGCAAAAGGCCGAGTCAATAAACGAGCCAGTAGCGCCTCCGTCAATCAACACCCGTGCACTATTGCCCTTGTATGATCCCGTGAAGACTAGCAAATCAGCATGGCTGCCGGGACTGGAGTTGGCTGCGAGCTTAGTGATACGGAGCCGGGGCGGTGGAGGGGTGATAGCGGTGGTCTCGCCAGTGCTTGCTTTTGGCTGGTTGGACTCTAAGTCTTTGCTTGGTTGGGAGGTCGAGCCGCCCAGTTTTTTGGACCACGTTTGTTAGGGTGCTTGCAGTCTTGCACCAGATGACCATCCTCACGGCAGAATGTGCACTTGTTGTGGGCAGCATACCAGGCTTTCTCCTCTGGTGTGAGCCGTTGGAGTCGTGGGGTAGCAGGCTTGGTTTGCTGAGGAGCTAGGTTAGATGATGTGCCGTGGGTCTCGCGCTGAGCGCGGTGTGGCTGTTGCTTGACTTGTTTCATGAGGCCTAGCTGCATGGGGACAGCTGTGGAAAGCCCTGCATCACGGCAGGCGGTGTCATGGGCTACGGCTATCTTGACTGCCTGATCAAATGTAGTGGGAGACTGAATGTCTACCATGGCCTTGAGGTGAGGGTGCAGGCCACGGCGGAACCGGTCTAGTTGTTCATCCTCTGTGATGGTAGGAATGTGCAGAAACAAGCTGCGCAGATGAGTGGCGAAGGAGAGAGCTGTCTGGTTTGGTTTCTGCCTGGCCACATGAAGCTGGTCTCGAGCCTTAGCTGTTTCTGACTGGGTTACAAAAGCTGCTTTAAGGGCTGCTTTGAACAAGTCCCAGGTGAATGACGCGCTAGGGGCTGAGCGGACAGAGACATACCAGGAGGCAGCCAGACCTGTGAGCCTTACACCAGTGGACACTATCTTCTGTTCATCAGTCAGGCCTGGAGTCAACTTAAACACCTCCTCAACATGGAACAGCCAAGTAGAAACACTACCCTTGCCGTCAAATGGCTGTACGTCTGTCAGCTTGACTAAACCCTGTGCAACCCGTGGCTCGCCTTGAGAGGCGTGTTGCTGCTCCTGTTGCCGCACTATCCTGTCCATAGTGGCACCAAGTGCATTGAATGCAGCTATGATGGTCTCCATGCTGTCAGGCTGTGCCATGGGCTGTGGCTAGAGACGACGACGCTGGCGCTGCTGAAATCCGTCCCTGTTGTGTTGGGCGGAGTGGGTGGGGGTAGGTGGCGGTGCTTGTCCCTGGTAGGCTGGGCGTGCCTGTGGTGCAGGCTGTGGTGCAGGCTGTGGTCTAGGTGGAGGCGGTGGGGGTGGCGGTGGTGCCACGTAGCGTGTAGATACGCCTACAGGTGCACTAGGTGCTACAGCAAGGCTGCGCACAATGCCTAGGAGCTGCTCTATGTACTCCCGTTGCTGAGCGAGCTGCTCACCTCGTGCCCTTGCTAGCCCGGAGTAGTAGTCCGCTGCTGCCTTGTAAGGTTGGCACTGCTGACACCCGTGCAGCGCCTGGTGCGCCTCACGGTTACCCGTGGAAACTAAAGCAAACGCTGGGCTGCGAAATTGCTCAGGCTGTTCCGCCTGTGCGAGCTGAGTTGGGAGCGCGTTCGGAAGTGTGGCTGAGGTGATGGGCTGAATTTCGCCACTTGGCGAAGGGCTGAGCTGTAGGCTGGACGGGCTGAATGAAGCGACAGAATTTCGCGGGGTGCTAGCCCCGGACGGAAGGTCTACGTCCAACGCCTCGTCGAAGGTCAGTGGCACTGCGATGAACGTGAAAGGGGAAACCAGATGCAACAGTGGTAATGCGTGGGCCCGGAAAAACTCGTAAATGCAAGCGCTAATGGGTCTAAGGACTTCTTTCAGCCTAAGGTCGGCGTCTAGAAGTCTCGTAGTGTTAACTACGGCTAGGTCTCAGCTCGACGCTGGAGCTAAGGACCGCTAAACTGACTTACTATTGCTTATAAAGCAACAGCGCCCGAATTCACTAAGAACCGTGGGAGACCGTAGAACCGTAGGTGGTCGAGGCAGACCGACCGAAACCGTTAGGGAGACGTCTTACAGTATTCCGTGGACAAAGGACTATTGTTCTTCAGTTCTCTTCTCTCCTCCGTAAACACTACAACAACTCGCTTAAAACCTACCGACATCATTCAGTGAGAAACAACGTCATTAGGCAACGTGGCACTTCATGTAAAAGAAAAACAGCAATTGTTCATGCATCCTACCGTGCAATCGTGTACTCTTACAGCACCAGCCTGTAGAGAGCTACAACACACAGCTGTAAGTCTGAGTTCAACCTACCAGGCATCGTCTCAAGCTGACAAAAACAACAAGCAGGGCAAAGTGGCATGGGGGCCAGCCCAGTAGTCATATCTCGACGTCTCAAGGCATGCACTCTCATCTGACCCATTCGCCACCCTTCGCCGCTTCTCCAACCCACAGTTCTACTGTCGACATCGCTCATGTTAGATTCGGTCGACGCACTTGCAGCCCAACCCACAGCACACGCGGAGCCCCACAGCGGAGAGCTCAGTAGCCTTTCTCCGCTTCTATGAGGAGAACACGCAGTAAGCTGTCCTCGCACCGAACCTGCAGCACAGTCGCATCGTTGCACTTCCCGAGACCTCACAGCACAGTCGCAGTCCCATTACACCCTGTTGGCATCAGCCACAGGACAGCACATCACTCGCTTCATGCACCCTGCTGGCTTCAGCCACAGAGCCACATCGGCTTCAGCCTACACTCTTGCATTCCTTGGAGAGGCTAGGGCAACATCATACACAACATGGCAGCAAAGCTATCAAGCCTAGCAGCCTGTCCACACAAACAAGCCGCATAGCTTCAGAGCATGCGCACATCATGGCAGCTCAGGTAGCACCTGAGGTAGCACACATACACAACATGGCAGCACAGCTACCAAGCCCAGCAGCCTGCCAGAACACTCAAGCCGCTTAGCTACACAGCATGCGCACATCATGGCAGCCCAGGTAGCACCTGAGGTAGCACACATACATCATGGCAGCAGCGCTACCCAGCCCAGCAGCCTGCCAGAACACTCAAGCCGCTTAGCTAACTACAGCTGCCCAGCTGAGCGCACCATCATGACAGAACATCTAGCTACAACAAGCATCTCCTGCTACCCAGCCAGGATCAGTACCGTGGACAACCTGCACAGCAGGTCAGCACATCAATGGCATGACAAGCAGAGCTAGGCCAGCTCAGCAACCAGCCACAACAATCAAGCCGCTAGCTGCATAGCTTGCGCACACTCACACGCTTAGCACCAGTCAGCGGACGCGCTGTCACGCCGAGCTAACTTCCATCTGTACACCTCCGTCTTAGGAGTGAACACACACTGAAGGGCGTTCCGTCGTCCTGGGCATACATACCCAAATACTCCGGGCATTCCATTGGCCCCAAACACTCCGGGCATTCCATTGGCCCCAAACACTCCGGGCATTCCATTGGCCCCAAACACTCCGGGCATTCCATTGGCCCCAAATACTCCAGGCATTCCGACTGCCACGGGAACGGAGTCGCTCTCCGCACCCCATCCTCAACTGCACATCGATGAGCAATCAGCGACTGCAGATCTACAGTACCAGCGCCTCCTAGCGGCTGCACTGGCTGGCAAAACACGCCAGTTTCAAATCCAGGGAAACCTCATGTACCACATTGGACGGGGGACTCGCCGGCTTTACATCCCGGTGGGACCCATGCGCACCGCCCTACTCCGTGAAGCACATGACATCCCCATCTCCGGACATCTCGGTAGGGACAAAACCTACGCATCACATCTATCACATCTATCACGCCATTTCTTCTGGGCCCGCATGGCAGCATCAGTTCACAACTACGTCCGCACCTGCACACACTGCCACCACAATCTCAACAACTACCATCTCATACTATCACCATCTTCTCTTACTATCTCCTCGTGCTACCACTATCTTTGCTTTCTTATGCTTCTCTCCATTCGGCTCATTTCATTCCTGGACGATGTCTTCACCGTCAGCTGACACAAGCTCTACTGTGGACACCGAGACTACATCAAGACCTTTAGCTCGTGCTCTCTTGCATGAGATTTGCATGAGGTTTGCATGATTGCTTGTTTGCATGTAGCCTGTGCATGTCTGCTTTTCCTGCCTGCTTGCTCTGTGATCGCATGACTGTTTTTAACCAGGCAATGGAAGCTCCGGGACGTAGCTTTTTGGAGTGGGGGAGAGTGTTACAGTTCAACTTCAGACCTGGTATGCATGAGATTTGAATGCGCTTGCAAGTCTTTTTAGCCTTGCATGCGTGAGATGTGACTTTCGGTTTACTTAAGCTGAGACCAACCAGGCCTTGGGGAGTTTTTAGATGAGATTGGGGATCACTGATTTGAGAGCTGAGAAGAATGTAGTTCAAGACTGAGACATGTAAGGAGGGATCCTGGCTACTCGATGTCTGAAGCGCGCGACTTCCAGAGTACGAAAGCATCAGCAACAGCCACTACGTAGCCACTACCACTGTCGGAATAGATTCTGGCCTCCGTCGCCAGCCATGTATACTGCTGCCCCGGCTATACTCTAACACCAGGGCTGCGGCCTCTCCTAGGTGTTGCGCCGCCTGCACCTCAGCCTCCCCCTCTCGCTCCATCTGCACCAGCTGCCGCACGAGATGAGCCCTGGCCACTGCCCCCGCCTTCTCCCTGCGCTGCTGCAGGTCACGCTGCGCGCGGCGCTGGGCCCGCAGGAAGTGCTGGGCACGCATGGCCAGGCCCTGCTTGATGCGGGCCCACCTTGCCCTGTGCCCATCCCTTGGCAGCCCCAGCTGACTCACAGCCTCGTGGTGTAGGGCCTCCTCTCCCTGGCAGCCTCTGACCCACAGCCTGCTGGCAGACCCCTCCCACGGCCTCAGCACGTGGGTCATCACCGGCCCCACCGCCCCCCCTCGCGAGGCATTAGCCCGCGGCTGCAAGCTCACGTGGCGGCCTGGCTGAGCTCAAGCTATTGCGTGCGGTGCCCCCCGCTAGCCAGTCCTTGTTCTCGGTGCTGGCGGAACCGTTGTGGTACAACGCACAAGTCCGCATGAACCCAGCAGCTAGGGAGGCAGCAGCTAAGCAGGGTTGGACCCACGTCCGCCACGTGAGGGAGGCCCTGCATAGCACCCAGCTGGAGGGGGAGCCCCGCTGGGCTGCTGACCTGGTCAGGGCTTGCCTCCCCGAGCCCTGGCAGGGCATGGTGGACCGCCTGCAGCCTCCACAGCCGGTTTGGCAGTGCCTGAAGGTTGGGCCAGGGGTGGGGTTTGTGATGCGGCGCACCCCCATGCTGCTGCCCTCCCATTGGGTGGGCCCCAACGGCCGCCTCTACCCACTCGAACCCACAGGGCAGGGGCCCCTAGGGGCAGTCTGGGCGGAGGAGGGGGCGCCATGGGAGCCAGCAGCGGTGGCCTCGCTCAACAAACCCAGCTACAGGCTGACTCCGGAGGAGCGAGCCCCCACCTCCGCCCTCTACCCGCCCAGGGTCACGTGGCGCAGGAGCAGGCTCAGGGGCAGGAGCAAGGAGGAGCCAGGGGGGTGGGCAGTGGAGGGGGGCGGGCAAGGGGTCAGGGCGGGGGCAGGGGCGAGGGCGTGGAGGAGGTGGAGGGCGTAGGGGAGCAGGGGGCGGGGCGGGCGGGCAGGCTGCCGACCTTGCTGAGGAGGGGACTGACACCAAGCCTAAGGAGGAGTGGCTCTTGCGCCCCTGGGCTCACCTGCAGCTGGACCCTCAGGTGTGGGGCATGGGCACCACCACCCTGCTGGACTTCTCTGTCAAGCATGCCAGGGTGCGCCTCCACCAGCTCCAGCGCGTCAGTGCCGACCCCCTCTACCCACCCAGTGGGGGCCTGTGGCCAGCGCTGTGGGGTGTGCGCCCCCCCCGGGCAGCGGGCGAACCGGAGGTGGCAGCGGTGGCTGATGGAGCCCTGAGGGAGTTGGAGCTCAAGTGGGAGGCCAGCGCGCAGCAGGTGGCAGGCCAGGGGGCAGCGGGGGAGCGGGAGCAGCAGGGCAGGGATGTGGAGGAGCGGCTCCCCGAGGAGGTGCAGGGCAGCCAACCGCCTCGCTGGCTTGACACCTCCGCCAGGGCGCACTAGCGACCCTCGCCGCAGATGAGGGCGGCCCAGCAGGCTGAGCGGCAGCTGGAGGCCCAGCAGCGGCGTGGGGGCAGGCAGCCAGTTGCTCAGCCCGCTCCCCGGGCCGACACCGTGGACCAGTTGGCTGTGGGTGTTCAGGCGGGCCAGCCGTGTGCGAAGGTGTGGAAGGAGCTGCTAGACCCCACCCTCCGTCGGGAGCACGTCATCGTGGCCTGGCGGGTGCTTCACGCCAGCCTCATGGTCGGTGCCTTGTGGGGTCACATCCTCAAGGGGGCGGCTGCCCCGGGCTCGTCCGCCTGCCGCTTCTGCTAGCCGGGGCACCTAGAGACTCTCACCCACGCCTTCCTGACCTGCCCCGCCGTGGTCCTAGCCGGGGAGTGGGTGCTGGACGTGTACGGCCGCCTCACAGGCACCCGCCCCCCCTCAGGCGAGGCCATGCTGCTCCTCAGTGGTCGCCCCACCCGTGGCGAGGCCCCCCCCTTCCAGCCCCCTGACAACCTGCTGTGGCTGCGGCTGCGCGTTGCCTACCTGGGCGCAGTGTGGCGCCTCCGCAGCTGAGGAGCCGCTACAGCCCTGCGGCCACAGCAGGTGGCGAGGCGGGTAGTGGAGGAGGTCATCTCCACCCTCACCACGGCCGTCAAGCGTGACGGGCATCGGGTGGAGAGGGACGTCCGCGTGGCCTCTGCGGCGCTGTGCCCTCCACCTGGTTCAAGGGAAAGGACCCGGAGCTGGACGCTGCCCATTTCGACCAGCTGTGGCCCGAGGCGTCGGGGGCCTGGTTTTCCAAGCAGCCTAGGAGGGAGCGGAGGGGAGGGCAGGAGGGGGCAGAGGGGAGGGTTGGGGCAGGAGGAGTGGAGGAGGAGAGGGCAGCAGGGAGGGCTAGGCAGGGGGAGGGCAGGGCGCAGGGGGGGGGAGAGCTAGTGGTTCGCCTCTCCTTGCAGTGGCCCGTCCCCTTCCCCGTCGACCCAGCCTGAGCTGCAGGGTTGCTGGTGGGGGCTTAGTGCGTTCCGTGGGTGGGGTGGGCTAGGCTTCGGGCGGTTGACTGGATGTCAGGGGACCCGGGGCTCAGATGGTCTTGGGGTGAGTGTTGGGGGTAGGGTTTCTAAGTTTCAGGTCGAGGGGCGGGGTTTAGGCTCGTGTGGGTAGTTTTATGGGGAGGGTCTGAGGAGGTGTGTAGAGCTAGGGTGGAGGGCGTTGGTGTGGGGGAGTGTCTTGACGTTGTCCTAGGTAGGGGGTTGCTTGGGTTGTGTGGACTTTTGCTTGGGGTATGTAAACCTTTCCTTGGGGTGTGTGGACGGGGTTTGGATGGGGTGTTTGGATGGGGTGCTTGGGGATCGTGTATGGGGAAACCTTGTTTGATGTAGTCTTCCCTTTTCTTCTTTTCTTTAGTCACTCTCACTCTCTTGTAATGCTCCTCCATAGACAAAAAGGGGCGGGAGCAAGGAGGAGCCAGGGCGGTTGGCAGGTGACCTGAATTGGCTCGTGGCCCCCCGGTGCAGCAGGCGAGCCCAGCGCACATGCCCCTCCCGGCAGAACCCCATGGCCTCCATTGTGTCTTGGAGCAAGCCCCAGGACACGTTGTCATAGGCCCCCGCTAGGTCCAGCAACAACCGCCAGGCTGGGCTGCCCCGCTGCTACAGGTGCTCCAGCAGGCCCAGGTGGAACTGCACGCTGCCGCTGATGTCCCTGCCAAGGATGAAGGCTGATTGAGGGGGGGACACCAGCAGGTCCAAGGGCAGCTGCAGCCGGTCCTCCACTGCCCTGGCCACCAGGCGCACGTCGCAGTTGAGGAGCGTGATGGGGCGGTAGCCGGCCACCTGGTCCCTCGGCTTGCCAGCCTCGGGCACGAGGGTGATGATGCCTGTCAGGAACTCTGCCAGGGGGGCAGGGTGAGCGGTGTCTGCTAGGGCATCTTGCAACATGGAATGCAGCGGCCGCCCCAGCTGCACCCACAGCCGGTCATAGACCTCCATGGGCAGCCCATCTAGCCCCGGGGCCTTGCTGTGCGCGCAGCCTTTCAGAGCCCGGCCCAGCTCCTCCTCCGATAGCATAGGGCTGCCATCGGGGCCCTCGGCAGCTCTGGTCTGGGTGGGGGTGAGGTGGGAGGTGAGGCTGCCCAGCAGCGTGGCGCGCGCAGCTGTGTCCACCGGCTTGGCTGCGTAGACTCCGGCGGGCTCTGCGGCTGAGTAGTGCTGCTGGAAAGCCCTGCACGCTGCCTTCACCCCGGCCGGAGTGGTGAGGTCTGCTGGCTGACCTGGCTGTCCGGGGAGCTGGAGAGAGGAGATGAGGGTGGGGGTGTGCGCGGGCTGGTCGCGATGGTAGAAGTAGAAGGAAGAGCGGTCGCCGTAGTACTGGTCGAGGACTGCGCTGGCCAGCAGGGACCGCTGGGCCCCCTGCTCCCTCGCCCCCACACCCGCCAGGGCTGCGGCCTCTCCTAGGTGTTGCGCCGCCTGCACCTCAGCCTCCCCCTCTCGCTCCATCCGCACCAGCTGCCGCACGAGATGAGCCCTGGCCACTGCCCCCGCCTTCTCCCTGCGCTGCTGCAGGTCATGCTGCGCGCGGCGCTGGGCCCGCAGGAAGTGCTGGGCGCGCATGGCCAGGCCCTGCTTGATGCGGGCCCACCTTGCCCTGTGCCCATCCCTTGGCAGCCCCAGCTGACTCACAGCCTCGTGGTGTAGGGCCTCCTCTCCCTGGCAGCCTCTGACCCACAGCCTGCTGGCAGACCCCTCCCACGGCCTCAGCACGTGGGTCATCACCGGCCCCACCGCCCCCCCTCGCGAGGCATTAGCCCGCGGCTGCAAGCTCACGTGGCGGCCTGGCTGAGCTCAAGCTATTGCGTGCGGTGCCCCCCGCTAGCCAGTCCTTGTTCTCGGTGCTGGCGGAACCGTTGTGGTACAACGCACAAGTCCGCATGAACCCAGCAGCTAGGGAGGCAGCAGCTAAGCAGGGTTGGACCCACGTCCGCCACGTGAGGGAGGCCCTGCATAGCACCCAGCTGGAGGGGGAGCCCCGCTGGGCTGCTGACCTGGTCAGGGCTTGCCTCCCCGAGCCCTGGCAGGGCATGGTGGACCGCCTGCAGCCTCCACAGCCGGTTTGGCAGTGCCTGAAGGTTGGGCCAGGGGTGGGGTTTGTGATGCGGCGCACCCCCATGCTGCTGCCCTCCCATTGGGTGGGCCCCAACGGCCGCCTCTACCCACTCGAACCCACAGGGCAGGGGCCCCTAGGGGCAGTCTGGGCGGAGGAGGGGGCGCCATGGGAGCCAGCAGCGGTGGCCTCGCTCAACAAGCCCAGCTACAGGCTGACTCCGGAGGAGCGAGCCCCCACCTCCGCCCTCTACCCGCCCAGGGTCACGTGGCGCAGGAGCAGGCTCAGGGGCAGGAGCAAGGAGGAGCCAGGGGGGTGGGCAGTGGAGGGGGGCGGGCAAGGGGTCAGGGCGGGGGCAGGGGCGAGGGCGTGGAGGAGGTGGAGGGCGTAGGGGAGCAGGGGGCGGGGCGGGCGGGCAGGCTGCCGACCTTGCTGAGGAGGGGACTGACACCAAGCCTAAGGAGGAGTGGCTCTTGCGCCCCTGGGCTCACCTGCAGCTGGACCCTCAGGTGTGGGGCATGGGCACCACCACCCTGCTGGACTTCTCTGTCAAGCATGCCAGGGTGCGCCTCCACCAGCTCCAGCGCGTCAGTGCCGACCCCCTCTACCCACCCAGTGGGGGCCTGTGGCCTGCGCTGTGGGGTGTGCGCCCCCCCCGGGCAGCGGGCGAACCGGAGGTGGCAGCGGTGGCTGATGGAGCCCTGAGGGAGCTGGAGCTCAAGTGGGAGGCCAGCGCGCAGCAGGTGGCAGGCCAGGGGGCAGCGGGGGAGCGGGAGCAGCAGGGCAGGGATGTGGAGGAGCGGCTCCCCGAGGAGGTGCAGGGCAGCCAACCGCCTCGCTGGCTTGACACCTCCGCCAGGGCGCACTAGCGACCCTCGCCGCAGATGAGGGCGGCCCAGCAGGCTGAGCGGTAGCTGGAGGCCCAGCAGCGGCGTGGGGGCAGGCAGCCAGTTGCTCAGCCCGCTCCCCGGGCCGACACCGTGGACCAGTTGGCTGTGGGTGTTCAGGCGGGCCAGCCGTGTGCGAAGGTGTGGAAGGAGCTGCTAGACCCCACCCTCCGTCGGGAGCACGTCATCGTGGCCTGGCGGGTGCTTCACGCCAGCCTCATGGTCGGTGCCTTGTGGGGTCACATCCTCAAGGGGGCGGCTGCCCCGGGCTCGTCCGCCTGCCGCTTCTGCTAGCCGGGGCACCTAGAGACTCTCACCCACGCCTTCCTGACCTGCCCCGCCGTGGTCCTAGCCGGGGAGTGGGTGCTGGACGTGTACGGCCGCCTCACAGGCACCCGCCCCCCCTCAGGCGAGGCCATGCTGCTCCTCAGTGGTCGCCCCACCCGTGGCGAGGCCCCCCCCTTCCAGCCCCCTGACAGCCTGCTGTGGCTTCGGCTGCGCGTTGCCTACCTGGGCGCAGTGTGGCGCCTCCGCAGCTGAGGAGCCGCTACAGCCCTGCGGCCACAGCAGGTGGCGAGGCGGGTAGTGGAGGAGGTCATCTCCACCCTCACCACGGCCGTCAAGCGTGACGGGCATCGGGTGGAGAGGGACGTCCGCGTGGCCTCTGCGGCGCTGTGCCCTCCACCTGGTTCAAGGGAAAGGACCCGGAGCTGGACGCTGCCCATTTCGACCAGCTGTGGCCCGAGGCGTCGGGGGCCTGGTTTTCCAAGCAGCCTAGGAGGGAGCGGAGGGGAGGGCAGGAGGGGGCAGAGGGGAGGGTTGGGGCAGGAGGAGTGGAGGAGGAGAGGGCAGCAGGGAGGGCTAGGCAGGGGGAGGGCAGGGCGCAGGGGGGGGGAGAGCTAGTGGTTCGCCTCTCCTTGCAGTGGCCCGTCCCCTTCCCCGTCGACCCAGCCTGAGCTGCAGGGTTGCTGGTGGGGGCTTAGTGCGTTCCGTGGGTGGGGTGGGCTAGGCTTCGGGCGGTTGACTGGATGTCAGGGGACCCGGGGCTCAGATGGTCTTGGGGTGAGTGTTGGGGGTAGGGTTTCTAAGTTTCAGGTCGAGGGGCGGGGCTTAGGCTCGTGTGGGTAGTTTTGTGGGGAGGGTCTGAGGAGGTGTGTAGAGCTAGGGTGGAGGGCGTTGGTGTGGGGGAGTGTCTTGACGTTGTCCTAGGTAGGGGGTTGCTTGGGTTGTGTGGACTTTTGCTTGGGGGTGTAAACCTTTCCTTGGGGTGTGTGGACGGGGTTTGGATGGGGTGTTTGGATGGGGTGCTTGGGGATCGTGTATGGGGAAACCTTGTTTGATGTAGTCTTCCCTTTTCTTCTTTTCTTTGGTCACTCTCACTCTCTTGTAATGCTCCTCCATAGACAAAAAGGGGCGGGAGCAAGGAGGAGCCAGGGCGGTTGGCAGGGGACCTGACCTGGCTCGTGGCCCCCCGGTGCAGCAGGCGAGCCCAGCGCACATGCCCCTCCCGGCAGAACCCCATGGCCTCCATTGTGTCTTGGAGCAAGCCCCAGGACACGTTGTCATAGGCCCCCGCTAGGTCCAGCAACAACAGCCAGGCTGGGCTGCCCCGCTGCTACAGGTGCTCCAGCAGGCCCAGGTGGAACTGCACGCTGCCGCTGATGTCCCTGCCAAGGATGAAGGCTGATTGAGGGGGGGACACCAGCAGGTCCAAGGGCAGCTGCAGCCGGTCCTCCACTGCCCTGGCCACCAGGCGCACATCGCAGTTGAGGAGCGTGATGGGGCGGTAGCCGGCCACCTGGTCCCTCGGCTTGCCAGCCTCGGGCACGAGGGTGATGATGCCTGTCAGGAACTCTGCCAGGGGGGCAGGGTGAGCGGTGTCTGCTAGGGCCTCTTGCAACATGGAATGCAGCGGCCGCCCCATCTGCACCCACAGCCGGTCATAGCCCTCCATGGGCAGCCCATCTAGCCCCGGGGCCTTGCTGTGCGCGCAGCCTTTCAGAGCCCGGCCCAGCTCCTCCTCCGATAGCATAGGGCTGCCATCGGGGCCCTCGGCAGCTCTGGTCTGGGTGGGGGTGAGGTGGGAGGTGAGGCTGCCCAGCAGCGTGGCGCGCGCAGCTGTGTCCACCGGCTTGGCTGCGTAGACTCCGGCGGGCTCTGCGGCTGAGTAGTGCTGCTGGAAAGCCCTGCACGCTGCCTTCACCCCGGCCGGAGTGGTGAGGTCTGCTGGCTGACCTGGCTGTCCGGGGAGCTGGAGAGAGGAGATGAGGGTGGGGGTGTGCGCGGGCTGGTCGCGATGGTAGAAGTAGAAGGAAGAGCGGTCGCCGTAGTACTGGTCGAGGACTGCGCTGGCCAGCAGGGACCGCTGGGCCCCCTGCTCCCTCGCCCCCACACCCGCCAGGGCTGCGGCCTCTCCTAGGTGTTGCGCCGCCTGCACCTCAGCCTCCCCCTCTCGCTCCATCCGCACCAGCTGCCGCACGAGATGAGCCCTGGCCACTGCCCCCGCCTTCTCCCTGCGCTGCTGCAGGTCACGCTGCGCGCGGCGCTGGGCCCGCAGGAAGTGCTGGGCACGCATGGCCAGGCCCTGCTTGATGCGGGCCCACCTTGCCCTGTGCCCATCCCTTGGCAGCCCCAGCTGACTCACAGCCTCGTGGTGTAGGGCCTCCTCTCCCTGGCAGCCTCTGACCCACAGCCTGCTGGCAGACCCCTCCCACGGCCTCAGCACGTGGGTCATCACCGGCCCCACCGCCCCCCCTCGCGAGGCATTAGCCCGCGGCTGCAAGCTCACGTGGCGGCCTGGCTGAGCTCAAGCTATTGCGTGCGGTGCCCCCCGCTAGCCAGTCCTTGTTCTCGGTGCTGGCGGAACCGTTGTGGTACAACGCACAAGTCCGCATGAACCCAGCAGCTAGGGAGGCAGCAGCTAAGCAGGGTTGGACCCACGTCCGCCACGTGAGGGAGGCCCTGCATAGCACCCAGCTGGAGGGGGAGCCCCGCTGGGCTGCTGACCTGGTCAGGGCTTGCCTCCCCGAGCCCTGGCAGGGCATGGTGGACCGCCTGCAGCCTCCACAGCCGGTTTGGCAGTGCCTGAAGGTTGGGCCAGGGGTGGGGTTTGTGATGCGGCGCACCCCCATGCTGCTGCCCTCCCATTGGGTGGGCCCCAACGGCCGCCTCTACCCACTCGAACCCACAGGGCAGGGGCCCCTAGGGGCAGTCTGGGCGGAGGAGGGGGCGCCATGGGAGCCAGCAGCGGTGGCCTCGCTCAACAAGCCCAGCTACAGGCTGACTCCGGAGGAGCGAGCCCCCACCTCCGCCCTCTACCCGCCCAGGGTCACGTGGCGCAGGAGCAGGCTCAGGGGCAGGAGCAAGGAGGAGCCAGGGGGGTGGGCAGTGGAGGGGGGCGGGCAAGGGGTCAGGGCGGGGGCAGGGGCGAGGGCGTGGAGGAGGTGGAGGGCGTAGGGGAGCAGGGGGCGGGGCGGGCGGGCAGGCTGCCGACCTTGCTGAGGAGGGGACTGACACCAAGCCTAAGGAGGAGTGGCTCTTGCGCCCCTGGGCTCACCTGCAGCTGGACCCTCAGGTGTGGGGCATGGGCACCACCACCCTGCTGGACTTCTCTGTCAAGCATGCCAGGGTGCGCCTCCACCAGCTCCAGCGCGTCAGTGCCGACCCCCTCTACCCACCCAGTGGGGGCCTGTGGCCTGCGCTGTGGGGTGTGCGCCCCCCTCGGGCAGCGGGCGAACCGGAGGTGGCAGCGGTGGCTGATGGAGCCCTGAGGGAGCTGGAGCTCAAGTGGGAGGCCAGCGCGCAGCAGGTGGCAGGCCAGGGGGCAGCGGGGGAGCGGGAGCAGCAGGGCAGGGATGTGGAGGAGCGGCTCCCCGAGGAGGTGCAGGGCAGCCAACCGCCTCGCTGGCTTGACACCTCCGCCAGGGCGCACTAGCGACCCTCGCCGCAGATGAGGGCGGCCCAGCAGGCTGAGCGGCAGCTGGAGGCCCAGCAGCGGCGTGGGGGCAGGCAGCCAGTTGCTCAGCCCGCTCCCCGGGCCGACACCGTGGACCAGCTGGCTGTGGGTGTTCAGGCGGGCCAGCCGTGTGCGAAGGTGTGGAAGGAGCTGCTAGACCCCACCCTCCGTCGGGAGCACGTCATCGTGGCCTGGCGGGTGCTTCACGCCAGCCTCATGGTCGGTGCCTTGTGGGGTCACATCCTCAAGGGGGCGGCTGCCCCGGGCTCGTCCACCTGCTGCTTCTGCTAGCCGGGGCACCTAGAGACTCTCACCCACGCCTTCCTGACCTGCCCCGCCGTGGTCCTAGCCGGGGAGTGGGTGCAGGACGTGTACGGCCGCCTCACAGGCACCCGCCCCCCCTCAGGCGAGGCCATGCTGCTCCTCAGTGGTCGCCCCACCCGTGGCGAGGCCCCCCCCTTCCAGCCCCCTGACAGCCTGCTGTGGCTGCGGCTGCGCGTTGCCTACCTGGGCGCAGTGTGGCGCCTCCGCAGCCCAGGAGCCGCTACAGCCCTGCGGCCACAGCAGGTGGCGAGGCGGGTAGTGGAGGAGGTCATCTCCACCCTCACCACGGCCGTCAAGCGTGACGGGCATCGGGTGGAGAGGGACGTCCGCGTGGCCTCTGCGGCGCTGTGCCCTCCACCTGGTTCAAGGGAAAGGACCCGGAGCTGGACGCTGCCCATTTCGACCAGCTGTGGCCCGAGGCGTCGGGGGCCTGGTTTTCCAAGCAGCCTAGGAGGGAGCGGAGGGGAGGGCAGGAGGGGGCAGAGGGGAGGGTTGGGGCAGGAGGAGTGGAGGAGGAGAGGGCAGCAGGGAGGGCTAGGCAGGGGGAGGGCAGGGCGCAGGGGGGGGGAGAGCTAGTGGTTCGCCTCTCCTTGCAGTGGCCCGTCCCCTTCCCCGTCGACCCAGCCTGAGCTGCAGGGTTGCTGGTGGGGGCTTAGTGCGTTCCGTGGGTGGGGTGGGCTAGGCTTCGGGCGGTTGACTGGATGTCAGGGGACCCGGGGCTCAGATGGTCTTGGGGTGAGTGTTAGGGGTAGGGTTTCTAAGTTTCAGGTCGAGGGGCGGGGCTTAGGCTCGTGTGGGTAGTTTTGTGGGGAGGGTCTGAGGAGGTGTGTAGAGCTAGGGTGGAGGGCGTTGGTGTGGGGGAGTGTCTTGACGTTGTCCTAGGTAGGGGGTTGCTTGGGTTGTGTGGACTTTTGCTTGGGGTGTGTAAACCTTTCCTTGGGGTGTGTGGACGGGGTTTGGATGGGGTGTTTGGATGGGGTGCTTGGGGATCGTGTATGGGGAAACCTTGTTTGATGTAGTCTTCCCTTTTCTTCTTTTCTTTAGTCACTCTCACTCTCTTGTAATGCTCCTCCATAGACAAAAAGGGGCGGGAGCAAGGAGGAGCCAGGGCGGTTGGCAGGGGACCTGACCTGGCTCGTGGCCCCCCGGTGCAGCAGGCGAGCCCAGCGCACATGCCCCTCCCGGCAGAACCCCATGGCCTCCATTGTGTCTTGGAGCAAGCCCCAGGACACGTTGTCATAGGCCCCCGCTAGGTCCAGCAACAACAGCCAGGCTGGGCTGCCCCGCTGCTACAGGTGCTCCAGCAGGCCCAGGTGGAACTGCACGCTGCCGCTGATGTCCCTGCCAAGGATGAAGGCTGATTGAGGGGGGGACACCAGCAGGTCCAAGGGCAGCTGCAGCCGGTCCTCCACTGCCCTGGCCACCAGGCGCACGTCGCAGTTGAGGAGCGTGATGGGGCGGTAGCCGGCCACCTGGTCCCTCGGCTTGCCAGCCTCGGGCACGAGGGTGATGATGCCTGTCAGGAACTCTGCCAGGGGGGCAGGGTGAGCGGTGTCTGCTAGGGCATCTTGCAACATGGAATGCAGCGGCCGCCCCAGCTGCACCCACAGCCGGTCATAGACCTCCATGGGCAGCCCATCTAGCCCCGGGGCCTTGCTGTGCGCGCAGCCTTTCAGAGCCCGGCCCAGCTCCTCCTCCGATAGCATAGGGCTGCCATCGGGGCCCTCGGCAGCTCTGGTCTGGGTGGGGGTGAGGTGGGAGGTGAGGCTGCCCAGCAGCGTGGCGCGCGCAGCTGTGTCCACCGGCTTGGCTGCGTAGACTCCGGCGGGCTCTGCGGCTGAGTAGTGCTGCTGGAAAGCCCTGCACGCTGCCTTCACCCCGGCCGGAGTGGTGAGGTCTGCTGGCTGACCTGGCTGTCCGGGGAGCTGGAGAGAGGAGATGAGGGTGGGGGTGTGCGCGGGCTGGTCGCGATGGTAGAAGTAGAAGGAAGAGCGGTCGCCGTAGTACTGGTCGAGGACTGCGCTGGCCAGCAGGGACCGCTGGGCCCCCTGCTCCCTCGCCCCCACACCCGCCAGGGCTGCGGCCTCTCCTAGGTGTTGCGCCGCCTGCACCTCAGCCTCCCCCTCTCGCTCCATCCGCACCAGCTGCCGCACGAGATGAGCCCTGGCCACTGCCCCCGCCTTCTCCCTGCGCTGCTGCAGGTCACGCTGCGCGCGGCGCTGGGCCCGCAGAAAGTGCTGGGCACGCATGGCCAGGCCCTGCTTGATGCGGGCCCACCTTGCCCTGTGCCCATCCCTTGGCAGCCCCAGCTGACTCACAGCCTCGTGGTGTAGGGCCTCCTCTCCCTGGCAGCCTCTGACCCACAGCCTGCTGGCAGACCCCTCCCACGGCCTCAGCACGTGGGTCATCACCGGCCCCACCGCCCCCCCTCGCGAGGCATTAGCCCGCGGCTGCAAGCTCACGTGGCGGCCTGGCTGAGCTCAAGCTATTGCGTGCGGTGCCCCCCGCTAGCCAGTCCTTGTTCTCGGTGCTGGCGGAACCGTTGTGGTACAACGCACAAGTCCGCATGAACCCAGCAGCTAGGGAGGCAGCAGCTAAGCAGGGTTGGACCCACGTCCGCCACGTGAGGGAGGCCCTGCATAGCACCCAGCTGGAGGGGGAGCCCCGCTGGGCTGCTGACCTGGTCAGGGCTTGCCTCCCCGAGCCCTGGCAGGGCATGGTGGACCGCCTGCAGCCTCCACAGCCGGTTTGGCAGTGCCTGAAGGTTGGGCCAGGGGTGGGGTTTGTGATGCGGCGCACCCCCATGCTGCTGCCCTCCCATTGGGTGGGCCCCAACGGCCGCCTCTACCCACTCGAACCCACAGGGCAGGGGCCCCTAGGGGCAGTCTGGGCGGAGGAGGGGGCGCCATGGGAGCCAGCAGCGGTGGCCTCGCTCAACAAGCCCAGCTACAGGCTGACTCCGGAGGAGCGAGCCCCCACCTCCGCCCTCTACCCGCCCAGGGTCACGTGGCGCAGGAGCAGGCTCAGGGTCAGGAGCAAGGAGGAGCCAGGGGGGTGGGCAGTGGAGGGGGGCGGGCAAGGGGTCAGGGCGGGGGCAGGGGCGAGGGCGTGGAGGAGGTGGAGGGCGTAGGGGAGCAGGGGGCGGGGCGGGCGGGCAGGCTGCCGACCTTGCTGAGGAGGGGACTGACACCAAGCCTAAGGAGGAGTGGCTCTTGCGCCCCTGGGCTCACCTGCAGCTGGACCCTCAGGTGTGGGGCATGGGCACCACCACCCTGCTGGACTTCTCTGTCAAGCATGCCAGGGTGCGCCTCCACCAGCTCCAGCGCGTCAGTGCCGACCCCCTCTACCCACCCAGTGGGGGCCTGTGGCCTGCGCTGTGGGGTGTGCGCCCCCCCCGGGCAGCGGGCGAACCGGAGGTGGCAGCGGTGGCTGATGGAGCCCTGAGGGAGCTGGAGCTCAAGTGGGAGGCCAACGCGCAGCAGGTGGCAGGCCAGGGGGCAGCGGGGGAGCGGGAGCAGCAGGGCAGGGATGTGGAGGAGCGGCTCCCCGAGGAGGTGCAGGGCAGCCAACCGCCTCGCTGGCTTGACACCTCCGCCAGGGCGCACTAGCGACCCTCGCCGCAGATGAGGGCGGCCCAGCAGGCTGAGCGGCAGCTGGAGGCCTAGCAGCGGCGTGGGGGCAGGCAGCCAGTTGCTCAGCCCGCTCCCCGGGCCGACACCGTGGACCAGTTGGCTGTGGGTGTTCAGGCGGGCCAGCCGTGTGCGAAGGTGTGGAAGGAGCTGCTAGACCCCACCCTCCGTCGGGAGCACGTCATCGTGGCCTGGCGGGTGCTTCACGCCAGCCTCATGGTCGGTGCCTTGTGGGGTCACATCCTTAAGGGGGCGGCTGCCCCGGGCTCGTCCGCCTGCCGCTTCTGCCAGCCGGGGCACCTGGAGACTCTCACCCACGCCTTCCTGACCTGCCCCGCCGTGGTCCTAGCCTGGGGTGGGTGCTGGACGTGTACGGCCGCCTCACAGGCACCCGCCCCCCCTTAGGCGACGCCATGCTGCTCCTCAGTGGTCGCCCCACCCGTGGCGAGGCCCCCCCTTCCAGCCCCCTGACAGCCTGCTGAGGCTGCGGCTGCGCGTTGCCTACCTGGGCGCAGTGTGGCGCCTCCGCAGCTCAGGAGCCGCTACAGCCCTGCGGCCACAGCAGGTGGCGAGTCGGGTAGTGGAGGAGGTCATCTCCACCCTCACCACGGCCGTCAAGCGTGACTGGCATCGGGTGGGGAGGGACATCCGCGTGGGCCTCTGCGGCGCTGTGCCCTCCACCTGGTTCAAGGGAAAGGACCCGGAGCTGGACGCTGCCCATTTCGACCAGCTGTCGCCCGAGGCGTCGGGGGCCTGGTTTTCCAAGCTGCCTAGGAGGGAGCGGAGGGGAGGGCAGGAGGGGGCAGAGGGGAGGGTTGGGGCAGGAGGAGTGGAGGAGGAGAGGGCAGCAGGGAGGGCTAGGCAAGGGGAGGGCAGGGCGCAGGGGGGGGGAGAGCTAGTGGTTCGCCTCTCCTTGCAGTGGCCCGTCCCCTTCCCCGTCGACCCAGCCTGAGCTGCAGGGTTGCTGGTGGGGGCTTAGTGCGTTCCGTGGGTGGGGTGGGCTAGGCTTCGGGCGGTTGACTGGATGTCAGGGGACCCGGGGCTCAGATGGTCTTGGGGTGAGTGTTGGGGGTAGGGTTTCTAAGTTTCAGGTCGAGGGGCGGGGCTTAGGCTCGTGTGGGTAGTTTTGTGGGGAGGGTCTGAGGAGGTGTGTAGAGCTAGGGTGGAGGGCGTTGGTGTGGGGGAGTGTCTTGACGTTGTCCTAGGTAGGGGGTTGCTTGGGTTGTGTGGACTTTTGCTTGGGGTGTGTAAACCTTTCCTTGGGGTGTGTGGACGGGGTTTGGATGGGGTGTTTGGATGGGGTGCTTGGGGATCGTGTATGGGGAAACCTTGTTTGATGTAGTCTTCCCTTTTCTTCTTTTCTTTAGTCACTCTCACTCTCTTGTAATGCTCCTCCATAGACAAAAAGGGGCGGGAGCAAGGAGGAGCCAGGGCGGTTGGCAGGGGACCTGACCTGGCTCGTGGCCCCCCGGTGCAGCAGGCGAGCCCAGCGCACATGCCCCTCCCGGCAGAACCCCATGGCCTCCATTGTGTCTTGGAGCAAGCCCCAGGACACGTTGTCATAGGCCCCCGCTAGGTCCAGCAACAACAGCCAGGCTGGGCTGCCCCGCTGCTACAGGTGCTCCAGCAGGCCCAGGTGGAACTGCACGCTGCCGCTGATGTCCCTGCCAAGGATGAAGGCTGATTGAGGGGGGGACACCAGCAGGTCCAAGGGCAGCTGCAGCCGGTCCTCCACTGCCCTGGCCACCAGGCGCACGTCGCAGTTGAGGAGCGTGATGGGGCGGTAGCCGGCCACCTGGTCCCTCGGCTTGCCAGCCTCGGGCACGAGGGTGATGATGCCTGTCAGGAACTCTGCCAGGGGGGCAGGGTGAGCGGTGTCTGCTAGGGCATCTTGCAACATGGAATGCAGCGGCCGCCCCAGCTGCACCCACAGCCGGTCATAGACCTCCATGGGCAGCCCATCTAGCCCCGGGGCCTTGCTGTGCGCGCAGCCTTTCAGAGCCCGGCCCAGCTCCTCCTCCGATAGCATAGGGCTGCCATCGGGGCCCTCGGCAGCTCTGGTCTGGGTGGGGGTGAGGTGGGAGGTGAGGCTGCCCAGCAGCGTGGCGCGCGCAGCTGTGTCCACCGGCTTGGCTGCGTAGACTCCGGCGGGCTCTGCGGCTGAGTAGTGCTGCTGGAAAGCCCTGCACGCTGCCTTCACCCCGGCCGGAGTGGTGAGGTCTGCTGGCTGACCTGGCTGTCCGGGGAGCTGGAGAGAGGAGATGAGGGTGGGGGTGTGCGCGGGCTGGTCGCGATGGTAGAAGTAGAAGGAAGAGCGGTCGCCGTAGTACTGGTCGAGGACTGCGCTGGCCAGCAGGGACCGCTGGGCCCCCTGCTCCCTCGCCCCCACACCCGCCAGGGCTGCGGCCTCTCCTAGGTGTTGCGCCGCCTGCACCTCAGCCTCCCCCTCTCGCTCCATCCGCACCAGCTGCCGCACGAGATGAGCCCTGGCCACTGCCCCCGCCTTCTCCCTGCGCTGCTGCAGGTCACGCTGCGCGCGGCGCTGGGCCCGCAGGAAGTGCTGGGCACGCATGGCCAGGCCCTGCTTGATGCGGGCCCACCTTGCCCTGTGCCCATCCCTTGGCAGCCCCAGCTGACTCACAGCCTCGTGGTGTAGGGCCTCCTCTCCCTGGCAGCCTCTGACCCACAGCCTGCTGGCAGACCCCTCCCACGGCCTCAGCACGTGGGTCATCACCGGCCCCACCGCCCCCCCTCGCGAGGCATTAGCCCGTGGCTGCAAGCTCACGTGGCGGCCTGGCTGAGCTCAAGCTATTGCGTGCGGTGCCCCCCGCTAGCCAGTCCTTGTTCTCGGTGCTGGCGGAACCGTTGTGGTACAACGCACAAGTCCGCATGAATCCAGCAGCTAGGGAGGCAGCAGCTAAGCAGGGTTGGACCCACGTCCGCCACGTGAGGGAGGCCCTGCATAGCCCCCAGCTGGAAGGGGAGCCCCGCTGGGCTGCTGACCTGGTCAGGGCTTGCCTCCCCGAGCCCTGGCAGGGCATGGTGGACCGCCTGCAGCCTCCACAGCCGGTTTGGCAGTGCCTGAAGGTTGGGCCAGGGGTGGGGTTTGTGATGCGGCGCACCCCCATGCTGCTGCCCTCCCATTGGGTGGGCCCCAACGGCCGCCTCTACCCACTCGAACCCACAGGGCAGGGGCCCCTAGGGGCAGTCTGGGCGGAGGAGGGGGCGCCATGGGAGCCAGCAGCGGTGGCCTCGCTCAACAAGCCCAGCTACAGGCTGACTCCGGAGGAGCGAGCCCCCACCTCCGCCCTCTACCCGCCCAGGGTCACGTGGCGCAGGAGCAGGCTCAGGGTCAGGAGCAAGGAGGAGCCAGGGGGGTGGGCAGTGGAGGGGGGCGGGCAAGGGGTCAGGGCGGGGGCAGGGGCGAGGGCGTGGAGGAGGTGGAGGGCGTAGGGGAGCAGGGGGCGGGGCGGGCGGGCAGGCTGCCGACCTTGCTGAGGAGGGGACTGACACCAAGCCTAAGGAGGAGTGGCTCTTGCGCCCCCGGGCTCACCTGCAGCTGGACCCTCAGGTGTGGGGCATGGGCACCACCACCCTGCTGGACTTCTCTGTCAAGCATGCCAGGGTGCGCCTCCACCAGCTCCAGCGCGTCAGTGCCGACCCCCTCTACCCACCCAGTGGGGGCCTGTGGCCTGCGCTGTGGGGTGTGCGCCCCCCCCGGGCAGCGGGCGAACCGGAGGTGGCAGCGGTGGCTGATGGAGCCCTGAGGGAGCTGGAGCTCCAGTGGGAGGCCAGCGCGCAGCAGGTGGCAGGCCAGGGGGCAGCGGGGGAGCGGGAGCAGCAGGGCAGGGATGTGGAGGAGCGGCTCCCCGAGGAGGTGCAGGGCAGCCAACCGCCTCGTTGGCTTGACACCTCCGCCAGGGCGCACTAGCGACCCTCGCCGCAGATGAGGGCGGCCCAGCAGGCTGAGCGGCAGCTGGAGGCCTAGCAGCGGCGTGGGGGCAGGCAGCCAGTTGCTCAGCCCGCTCCCCGGGCCGACACCGTGGACCAGTTGGCTGTGGGTGTTCAGGCGGGCCAGCCGTGTGCGAAGGTGTGGAAGGAGCTGCTAGACCCCACCCTCCGTCGGGAGCACGTCATCGTGGCCTGGCGGGTGCTTCACGCCAGCCTCATGGTCGGTGCCTTGTGGGGTCACATCCTTAAGGGGGCGGCTGCCCCGGGCTCGTCCGCCTGCCGCTTCTGCCAGCCGGGGCACCTGGAGACTCTCACCCACGCCTTCCTGACCTGCCCCGCCGTGGTCCTAGCCTGGGGTGGGTGCTGGACGTGTACGGCCGCCTCACAGGCACCCGCCCCCCCTTAGGCGACGCCATGCTGCTCCTCAGTGGTCGCCCCACCCGTGGCGAGGCCCCCCCTTCCAGCCCCCTGACAGCCTGCTGAGGCTGCGGCTGCGCGTTGCCTACCTGGGCGCAGTGTGGCGCCTCCGCAGCTCAGGAGCCGCTACAGCCCTGCGGCCACAGCAGGTGGCGAGTCGGGTAGTGGAGGAGGTCATCTCCACCCTCACCACGGCCGTCAAGCGTGACTGGCATCGGGTGGGGAGGGACATCCGCGTGGGCCTCTGCGGCGCTGTGCCCTCCACCTGGTTCAAGGGAAAGGACCCGGAGCTGGACGCTGCCCATTTCGACCAGCTGTAGCCCGAGGCGTCGGGGGCCTGGTTTTCCAAGCTGCCTAGGAGGGAGCGGAGGGGAGGGCAGGAGGGGGCAGAGGGGAGGGTTGGGGCAGGAGGAGTGGAGGAGGAGAGGGCAGCAGGGAGGGCTAGGCAGGGGGAGGGCAGGGCGCAGGGGGGGGGAGAGCTAGTGGTTCGCCTCTCCTTGCAGTGGCCCGTCCCCTTCCCCGTCGACCCAGCCTGAGCTGCAGGGTTGCTGGTGGGGGCTTAGTGCGTTCCGTGGGTGGGGTGGGCTAGGCTTCGGGCGGTTGACTGGATGTCAGGGGACCCGGGGCTCAGATGGTCTTGGGGTGAGTGTTTGGGGTAGGGTTTCTAAGTTTCAGGTCGAGGGGCGGGGCTTAGGCTCGTGTGGGTAGTTTTGTGGGGAGGGTCTGAGGAGGTGTGTAGAGCTAGGGTGGAGGGCGTTGGTGTGGGGGAGTGTCTTGACGTTGTCCTGGGTAGGGGGTTGCTTGGGTTGTGTGGACTTTTGCTTGGGGTGTGTAAACCTTTCCTTGGGGTGTGTGGACGGGGTTTGGATGGGGTGTTTGGATGGGGTGCTTGGGGATCGTGTATGGGGAAACCTTGTTTGATGTAGTCTTCCCTTTTCTTCTTTTCTTTAGTCACTCTCACTCTCTTGTAATGCTCCTCCATAGACAAAAAGGGGCGGGAGCAAGGAGGAGCCAGGGCGGTTGGCAGGGGACCTGACCTGGCTCGTGGCCCCCCGGTGCAGCAGGC